>UZAN01039372.1:144470-192680 GCA_900618425.1 Echinostoma caproni | reverse complement strand
GGGGGGGGGGGGGGGTGCGAAGCACCTTTTGGATACCCATACCAATACTGCTACTGCTACTACCACTAATGCTACTGCAAACGGAATTTGTTCTATTGTCGCAACTTCATTTTGCGTCCCGGTCCACAGCGGCGTTTGTGCTTAGTTGATAATCGAGCTGGATGTTCAAGCACGCGGAGTGGCATACTTCATCTGTTCTCAGATTAGTCACTCTTTTAAACTTTTGTTTTTATCTTATCTCGTGTGTGTGTGTGGTAGACCGCGGTGATCAAGCGGTAAAGATCACCAACGCATCGCCCCGGATGGCACATGTCCGAATCCCACAACAGGTGCCTGAGTTTGCTCATTTTTGTATGTTGTACTAGAGTCCTTTGTTTGACCGTTTCCCCCTTCCTCAACATTGTATCAGCGTGTGATAAATAATTATAGGTTAAATTAAGGAATACGGATGTATGGTTCAACCTTATATTGATATGGCAACTGAGAACCAACCCAACCAAACGAGGGCTATATGTTACCAACAATAGGTCCTTGTTAGCTGATTTTACTTGAATAGTGAAATCAAAAACGTGAAAAGTTTTGTCTTTTTCCTCACTACGGAACTCTTCTATAAATGAAGAGTGGTTTCTTACTTTCTCTCTCTCCCTCTTTCTCACAATTCAACGAACGCACATGGCTTCACAAATAGTTTTTAACATCATAAAAACGTTAGCCTTAACGCTTCATTGAAGAAAAATAACCAAGATGGAGAACGCTCACGTGATTCGGGAAGGAAATAAAAGCTGTGTGGGAGAACTCCACCTTCCCGATTATTCACAAAGAAATCATCAACGTTCAGAGAATCAATGGCATCAATTATAGTCGTCACTGATTGAGAAAAGATGCTTTCAGCTCAGGCAAAGTAATCATATTCGTTGGACAAAACCACGGCCCTTTGAGTGAAAACATGCATAAACTTTTACGCAAAACTTGTTGTTGGACATGGTTTTGATCGCAACTCTGTCGAATGCGAAGTATTCCGAACCGTTTAAATGTTCAGGAAACTCTACTTTCATTGAATTCACTTTTATTGGTAAGGAACCAGACGGAATTGTTATATCAACTGGAATTTAGTTTTGATTAATTGGAGTTCCAATAGATCGTTCATTGGTTTCCAAAGGATGATCTCATATTGCATTCACACTCATATCGGTAACGTTAGATGAGCGTCGTAGTTCATCACTTTGGAATGTGGGAACAGCAACAATACTAGACAGGATTCACGCTTCGCCGTCACAAGGAGCAATTCACCAAATATCAATAAAGCGTTGAAAAGCAAGAACACTGGGATTTTTAATCATTTTCATTTATGGAAACGATTATTTTGTACAAACAATATTTTGAATTTGGAGGCACGGACAGTGATTACCTAACATAAGTGATAAAAATAAAGCGCTAGCGAAGATTTAAGTTGAAACTTGGATGTCATCAGGAGCAAAGTTGGATATTGCAATGCTGGCCTGGAACATCCGTCGTGTTGTATCGCAGGCAATTATTCAAGCATTAAGAACACACTCATTCCGATTCATAGGGCGAATTTGGGATCGAAACCGCTTGCACATCGACTGGAAAAAGTTTCTTCACATGCTTCATCCAATTTATTGACCATGTCAGATGTAATCCCCAATACTGCTTGATTTATTTCTCTATCGAGTAATTTTCCAAACGTTTTGGTGAAATGTGTTCCAAACTAGTGATGTGGGAAATCGCCAAAGACCTATTGAACATTAAAAGTATTAAAAGGATTAAAAGTATACACTGAAAAAACGTTAACGTGAATTATGCTTCACTGGAGTTGGGAACTATTTGCACTTTTATTGAATATATTCCACACACATAAAATATATGCCGTTACGTCAAACGTGATTACCGTCAACAAGCCAGTTTCACAATCTCGCAACGCATACACACAACCATCGTAATCGTCAGCGCGTACGTTCGGTTGACTTTAATTAGGTTGTTTTATACAGCAATCTACTTCATCGGATCTGCGCGACCGAGGGTGTACTCCCCGTGAAGACCCCTAAGGGAGAATCATATATACTGGCTTACATTCACATTGGTAGAAGTAGCACCCAAGAACCAATCGGAAGGATTTCGTAAGAAGATCCTCACAATTGCTGAATCCCAAGCAATTATGATTAATCAAATAGTTGTTTGGTAGATTTGAAGTTTGTATGTCGATTGTGAAAAGTTCAGTAGCCTCGGTTATGATTAAGAAGCTGGAGCTTTGAAGGAAATTCACCCTGATTAAAGCAGTGCCGTTTCCATAACCATGAAAACGGTTGTCCCAGATTTTCATGTGTCACTTCTTTCCATTCTCTTCCCGTTCCTCGGTTATTGACTTTTTGTTCACACTTTTGCACTTGTTTTATTCGTACCTGACTAATACCTTTCATATCTTATACAGTGCACACACTTTTGCTCTGCTTTTGCCCATTTATACACTGTAACCCCGTAGTTTCTTATCAATCGAACATGTTGCTCACTTACATATTAACTAGATACCAACTTGCGCTGTATACTATCCTATTATATCATCGAACTATATACGGGAATGTCTCAAATTATATATCCCGAAGAAATTTATTCACATTTACTCTCGGGTCTAAGGCATCTATGGGAATATTTCACGATCAGCAAGTTTTAGTTTAAAGTTTCGTTATTGATTTTTTTATTGGCCAGGAATTAAACTATTCAAAAGTATTTTTCCGAAGACTATTGAACAAACTGTTCCTAACTGATCAAATTTCCTTTTTCAATTATATTTCCATAATGTTATTTTGTTACTGAATTGTAAGTTGTACAGAAAATATCATTGGGTTTGCGGAAGGAAGCGGCTGATCGACAACGTGTCCTAGGTAACAGTGCGTTCAGCTCCCTTTCAAACACAGATGAATGTGTGTATCTCCCGATGATCGGTCTGATTCGCCGTTATAGATTGCTACCAGATAAACAATAATCCTTCCACATCTGATTTATCTAATTTCCAATACGGTGTGTTCATACAGATAGAGCAAGCGCTTGTTGAGATGTTTGACCTGAAATGTCGATCAGCATCCGGTACCGATGAGCACTGGCCAAGAGCTGTGGCAGTCGAGCATGATAGAATATATACTATTGACGGGACGAACACAGACCTTATAGGAACAAGTTGCGCTGTTCTTCACATAAGTCTTCTCTTCGGGGTTCAAATCACCAACGGAAATATTTTTTGCATGCACATTAGCTAAAAGTCACTAAAAGCCGAAATTGGTGTTTGTTTGATTGATAGCGTGTGCTGTACCGTTTAGACTCAGGCTGCAACTCGCTGGAGAAATAAATTAATATTGGGTGAATGAATAATATTGTCCATCAACAACCCCCCAATCTTCATTGGTTACACAATCATCACGTTCTGTTCTTTCGCACGAACGTGCAACTTGCATGTGCTGGTCAAATGGACAGCCACAAGTTCCCAGTTGTAAGTACCCGGTCCACAGTTTGTTGCCGAGTTGAACCTCAGACCGTATCGTTGTGCAATGGGCAAACATGTGTAACCTCCGTTTGAATGTTATTAAAAACGGAGCAGGACATGTACTAAAACTCTGACTGTCAGGGTTAATTCACATGATCTTATTTGGTAATTGATATTTACTAATGCTCAAATAAATGAATATTTTGAAAAGGAAGACGTTCCGTCCAGACTGATGTAAGATGATTGTTGATTACTTCCCGATAACAAATTGCATTGGTAAATGAATAACAGTCAGGTTTTATCAAACGCTAATGTCTTTTTGTTCAATCTGAAATGAAGTTTGACACAACGTTTGGGAAAATATGCTGAGTTCGTAAAACGCAGAACGAAGGTTATTTATACACTGGTACTAGTAGTTATCAAGATAAATCATATTCGCCGCTGGTAAAGCGCAACCGTAAACAAACAGAAACATACTCACATTGGATTGTAATTTTTCCATGTCATTGAAACACTGATTTTGTCATATATTATTTCTTAGACTTGGATTTGGCTAGCAAAATTGATCCATCGCTGTTTCTAAGACAGACTTGGTGGGAGAGAAAGTAAGCGGCACAGAAAATGAAGAATATTCTAAAGGCACAATTACAGTCGTGGAAGACGACGGTAGATGCTATCGAATAATTGCTCTTCACACGAGACAGAGTTGATTTATTGTTAAACCCATAAGCGGGATGTTTAGATGCCAGTTCATGCAGTTCTCTTTCGACTTTGGTTATTGTGTTTGAGAGCCCGGTGACATGGGTTTTTGTTGAACGAGGGAAGATGAGGGTGATGGAAGCGGTGGGTAATGTTTGTCTATCGAAAACAGCGTAATTGGAACCAACTGTTCGACATGTTTATACATGACAGCTGTTCTTTTTGGGGTCTGACTGGATAATCTCGTAGCTACTGAAACAAAGATAGCAAACAGTGGCATTTGAAGAGTAATAACAATGCAAGCTTTTTGGGTCAATGATATATCCAACTACGGAACGTATCGACAAGAAAAGAACGTTGGCATCATCAAAACAAAGTAGAACAGATGAATAACTATTGCTTTTTTCTATTTGGTTTTGACTGACACAAATACTACTGAGATTACTGGTTACAATGTGAACTAACACCTCGTGCGCGATGAACCTACAGGATTGGTGGTCACGACCACGAATTTGGAGGAAGTTGCCTTACATTCCATTAGATTTCTTTTAAATGTGTCGAAGAAAGTTTTCAATGAAATAAATTCGATTAAATTGGAATAGATCATTTCTGACTCGTTTAATTACTCGTTTTGTTGTACTAGATCATCACTCGACTCAACGAAAGCACTCAACACATTCTAGCGGTGGAAGACGGATTATCGATAGAGGGCTCTTCGAACAGATTGCGATTAGCTCAATCCAAGAGACAAGCTTGTTTTTTCACTATTGTCGACAAGCAGTGAATACAGCATCAAAATGGTCGGAAGAACTAAACCCAACAGAAGTAACGCAATTAGCTAAACAATTCAAGATTTGCATTGGCCAGTGACAGACATCTAAACATAAGTTTGTCGAATACCCTATCAACAATATTTAACGGTACATAAACAGTGCTTGTCTCCCTATTTGTGAATTCCCTTACTTATTCAATCATCACTTTAGTCGAATTATGTTTATTCTCTGCATTTGTTTTATGGTGTCTGGTGGAAGAACTGCATGATCCTTAATGCAAGAACCTCCTCCGAAGAACAGTGTGGGTTTGGTTCGTGCCTCTTGTCTTCCCAGCTGATACGCAACAAAATCGAGCCACCTGCAATGGACCTATGTATTGATATACCGTGTTGTACGTGCTTCCCTAAATGAATAAATTCTTGACAGATATGAGACACATTGGTTGTGCAGGAATGAAACACAGAATGATGTCTTTTCTTTCTGCCTCTCTGGTAGACTTTGTCATTTTGACTTTGACTGTCTTCTGCAAACATAGTTAGACAAATGTGGGAATAACCATGAACCACTGCTGGCAAATATGTGAAAAATTACATTCTTCTATCCTTTTAAAAGTAACTAGCGAGATCATCGTAAACAAACGTCAGAACCGTCGTCTTTTGTGAATCGAATTCCCATCCTCTCCACCATTTTGAAAGGATTAGTAAGAGCTATTTACTTTCAAATGAGTCGTTTCCAACATTCACTCTATAGAATAATCTGTGTTCCATTCAGTCGCGAAACGAAGAACCGTCAGTCATTTAACATAGCGTGATCAGCGGATTCTTGGGTGAACATGCCCAAATACGGCTGGTTACTATACTGTCAATCAGGAAAACATTGAATTAGGGGATTTATTGAGGACCACGGAAGTATGCGTATTAGTAACGTTAGTAGTAGCGAATGAAGAAAAAATGGTGGAACGAGTAAAAATAGAAATATTAGTTGTCTTAATAGTACTGATAGCATTGATGGTTGTTGGAGTGGTTGTAGTAGTTTTACTGTTTGTGTGGGATTAAAACAGGGACACACTTCACTAAATATGCAAGTTTATTTCAATGAGTAGTTTATTAACGTTATCTATGCTAAATCGAGAGGAAATATATCTTATAAATATCAATCGCCGATACATTGCACAGACTCAAACCGAATCGGTTTTGTTGCTTAAAGGAAAATATCTGTTCAACATATTCCAAATTATTTGTTACATCATCAGGTTTTCCCTTAAGTCATATAAGTTTACATTGAATAAAGTCAATGAGCTCAAGTTCCAAAACCCCCGGTTATTCATGACATCGCGGCATAAACGCAACCTAGAACGTACCCACTTTGGTTCCACTCTGGATTCATCTGAATAAATCAGCGAAAATAATGTTTTCGCTTGCTGTTAATCGGTCTATCAATCGGTTTGCTGAAGGAGCCTAAACTGTTGGCTATTCCTTGAAACCAATTCAGATCGCATAAGTGTTTCATGCATTCTGTGTGAAACTCTTTATGAAATAGGTCACAAGGTTCTAAGTCATTCAACTAGACGGACCAATTCTTTTAAACTTTATGATATGAAACCAAACAATGCATTTACTGAAACTTTCAACACCGAAAGACTTTTCAACCCTTTCATAATTATGTTTGTGTTTGGTGACCGAATGACTTTAGAGAGTACGTATTGAATTCAAAGGATCCATCTGGTGAAAGCAAATTTATTGTTTCCTCAGGAAAGCAAGAAATGATAACAACTGTAGCCTATATGAGGTTTTAATTACAAAATTGGTTGTGAACTCCGAATGCAATGTTTGTCGAACAACTAGTTGTGCAACATTGTACATTTTGTTTTTAGTCTAAATAATCGGAACATTGATGGCACATTTTTTTAAATCCTGATTTTCTTACATATAGAGAAGCGTATGCATTCTTCACGAGTTCGATGGACTTAAAAAGTGTAAGCTGAGAGTTGCCGCTTCGATTCCACATTGAATCAATAAAAGATCAGTTGCACATTGACAATATTGTATCGTTCTACATGAAACCTGAAAAATTATTGATGAATGTTTCGTGAAATGTAGGTTGAAAAGATTCGTTTAATTCTTTTTTAGGGTAGCAAGCATGGATTAGCCCATTCGATTGTTAAGAGGCACTAGATACTTTTGACAGTCTTGGGTCCTACCCGAAGTTTTGCGGTTCGAGTCCTGCTAGGAACACAAATGTACACACTATTGACGAGCCAAAAACAGGACGAAATAGCTATCCAGTGCTCTTTATCGCTTATCACGAATATTTCCATCTCATAAAAATTTGTTTAATATGTTTGGAAATTTGTTCTTGAATGTTTCATCACTGTTCGACCTACAGATTGAATAATCATGCTTTGATAGTATTTTGCTTCTGGCAGTTCATCTATGTGATCTTTTTTAAATTATCTCACTTTATTTATCCGTAGTACGTGAATGGAGCTCGTGAATTCCTTCGTCCTCTGAGGTCTCTTGGTCAGTTTTCATACCATGAAATGATCTCTCTTTCTAGGGGTCATTTGATCCCAATATTTACCAGCTGGTAGACTTAACGCAATGCACCTTTTATTCGTGATTTATGCTAAATGTTCAATCTGTGGTATTATTATTGTAATTTAATATGAAACATTGTTTAGTAAATCTCACACTTGATGTGAACTCCCATAAACTTCATGTTTATATCTGACCATTCCGCACGCGCATCTCGTCCTAGATGACCTAATCACCTTCATTGTTTGAGGGGATAATATTCGTGGATTAAGATGCAGTTGGGAAGAGTAGTTGTTAGATAAAAACGCCAAACGCATGATCTAGACAGTATTGGTTATTTCTTGTTTAACAACCACAGAGTAGCAGAGAAAATCATCACTCGCCTTGAACGCATCTGAATTACTCGAATCTAGCATATCATCTTTTCAGAAATCCAACAAAATCATTGAAGGTACAAACAAACTGATTCGAGATGAATGAAATAACTCGTTGATTGCCTCACGCACGTAACGTACTAGGAAAATTTGTGTGGTTTTATGGGATTGTGCAATATGTGCACGTTACAGTTTTTGAATACTACGAAAGTATAGAGAGCAAAATGGAATCAGACATGTACTTTAGTTTATAGTTCAGTGATATTTCTCTCCACAGAGTACATGGTTGGCTGTGCACGGTGAATGGAAGAGGTCTGTTCAGGTACCGAAAGCTTACAAAGATTAATCGGTTGGAACAGCCAATGGTAGACACTGCAGTGACTGACTACGTCTGTGCGCATGCGAGGCTACACATACACATACACACTTGATTCACCCGATATCGTTTGACAACGTAAATCGACTTGACGCCTAGCTGATAGTTATAAGATGTTTGCACACTTTCCTCCCAGCACAATTATCCCTATTTATGCCAGCGTACTCTCCACTGAATAGATTCAAAGAACACCTAACGCCTGGTGATGATTGTCCCAATCCAATGACAAAACGACATTTGACATTTTAAATTTGTGATAAAATCCGTTCTTGCGTTCGCAATGGCGGATATGATGAAGTTGTCGAAATTTACTAATAAACGTGTATACAAAAATCAGTCACATATGATTGGATAACAACAATGCGAACAACATCATTTAGTCGGTGGTATTCATTGTACGCAGTCGTGCATAAAGATTTGTAATGTGAAATATTGCTTTGAATGCAAGTATAAATGGTATAGTTTATGGAGTACGTAAAACTATAGTAATTGAACATCCTTCTTCTACTTGCCCTTGCACTACTTTGCAAATCCGTTCACGCATTAAAAGAACACAATAGGAAGACGAGACTGTTGGAACAAAACTCCCCTCGAAACTACCTTTATTCGAATAATAGTGCATTTGAATCAAACTGGGACTCAGCATTTTGAATTGAAAGCACATTTGCCCTCCAGTGCAGACTTCTTCATTAAGAGTAAATATAAATATACTCAAAGAATTTCAGCCAGAATTCACGAATACTGCCTAACAGAACCTATAAAGATTTGAGATCGCTTCACGAGGGTTCGCAACGATTAAGTGCACATCTTAGATGTTGGTCACGTCAGCTGAAAATGGGCATCCTATAGGTAAAGCCATAGACAAAAGTTAAAATCTTTTCTTGTGGTATTTCAAATAGGATGCGAAAATAGGAGTTTCGGAAAAAATAAACCGTACTTATCCCTCTGAGTGAGATGTGGATAGTGAGAACATTGCAAAATAAGTGATCTCAACAGCTATGAATTGCACTTATTTTAAGTCCATTGTCCGACGCCGTGTTCTTATATGAGTCTGCACAAACTGAAACAGTTTAAAGGTTGTCCATCAATTATATCTGTGAAAAGGTTCATTGTTTTCAGTCAGGAAGTCTGTCTAATTCGAACTTTTTTCCAGAATTATTTATTGGGATTTTCCACGTGGAGCATTTCGTCTATTGAAGAAATTCACCTGAAGATAGTAGTCTATGAAAAGTTTACTGTTCTTATCAGAAAAATACATTGAACCATTTTACTTGTTGCGAGGTTTGATTCTTTCACGTGCCATTCAGTAGCGAGGGATTGATTTTCCTACACAAGATTCACGAAACGTGTTCCCGTGCTTCGAGGAAAAAGTTGTATTCTAGTTCTAATAGTTGTCCGGTGATATGAACTTCTACTGCAATACCCGTTAGACTTATCCAAACACTGAACAACAAATCCTCGAGTTCTTCAAATGAAGCAGTCTGATTGTTCATGTGCCTATGTGTGTTGTCTAGGCGACATTGTTGACATTAGAATGATACGTGCTATACGTGGGTTCTGATTGTGTACGGAAAGAAAAAGCAATTCACACAATGATGTTATTGTTAACAGACTATCCCGAACAATATACGACAAATGCGGGTTACACATTCACACACAAAGACAGAAACCGAGAAGCTGCGGCGTTTTTGCACACCCATTTTAGCAGGGGCTCAGAGTCGCCCGTTGTCCTCAAGTGTCGATTTGTAGGGGGCAAAATATCCTGTTTGTTTCAGCTTTCCATTTGTGTACGGGAGAACGCGGTCTGTCTATAGTTCTACATTGAGCAAACGACAGGATATTTAGCGGTCGGAATTTTCCCCCATGTTTGATAAACACTGAAAACGGCAACATGCAGCCGACTGAAAGTTGAATGAAACACTCCCACTCCAGTGACCTTGGCCGATGGAGACCTTGTCTTTTCAAATCTCCAGTAACCGACACACAGACAAACAAGCATGCAGAAGTGCGCCTCCGCATACATACGCGTGTATATCTTCTCCTGTTCACAGCTCGCTGCTTTGTTCACCCTCTTGTTGTTTTGACTTTTTCAATTATTGTTGTTCTTCCGCTGCCTTCCTGATCTTCCGTGCAAGATAAGACTGGATGCGCTGGGCGGCTCCGTGTTGCGGGAACTGATGGACACAAGCTAGCTCTATAGTTCCGCTCACATCTTCATGGAAAAGCATGATGAATTAGACAAGAATAAGCGTCACCACAGATTTCCGCACTTGAATTTCATTGATCGTGACGAGCATTCATCCGGCATGATGTACAATCGCGAAAGAACTGTGTGAAAACAGATAGACAGTGGCAATGTAAACATTTTGGGAAATTATTCGCAATTACACAATTCCAGGCATACTGGAATAGGACCATAACAATAAACAGAAAACGCATGTTGACAGTTGATGTTTCAACTTCATTAAAGTAGAATGAACTCGGATATAAGGTCCATCTGGTCAGGATTCATATTCGTTTTTCCGAATATCTTCTTTGCCGACAAACTCACTTTGATCAAATCGCATTCATTGTCAGTTTTCATCTTTCCGATCGAAGATACATTAAAATTAAAATTATTTATCCGCATAAGAAGTTATTTTGTCAATTTCGACCCTTGTGAATGTTGTTTGAGGATGATTACCTTGAAATAAACAAACCTCAACTTGCCTCAAGTGCGCTGAATAAAATGTTAAATCATTAAATGTCTTCATAGTACTTATTTTCCCTGTTTTAGGAATTCATGTACACGTTTCTTTCATTTAGGTTACATGGGAGAGTGTAAACAACATGATGATGATAGTTCTCTTTCTAAATACCGGCGATTCTTTATCATCCAGGTGTATGGTCAATTTCAACAAAATCTAGCCTTTTGTCACAAACAGTCAACCACTAGTTATCCAATTGGTAGCCGCAGCGATACTCTGCTGGTTTATGCACTAAGCTTGTGTTTAAAGAACTGACCGCCGCACTGCCAATATCGCTTTGGTAGCCTGAAGAACCTCGGTCAATTCAATCATACCCAAGGCATTGATTAACTCAAAAAAGAGGATTAAAAATTAACACCTCAGGTGAATTTGTGTTTATGATAGACACACCAGATATTTCAAACGAAACAACACAGTGGCAAACAAGCCTCTCAATATAGTTCAATAATCCCATGTAACATTTCATTGCTAAGAAATAAAATTGTCTTGGGAAAATAAAATAAAATCACAGATTACTAGAAACGATTGCATCATGTGGCCGAAATTGGGATTCAGCAGGACCACATATTTTTTTGTTCACTCATTCGAGCATCGAGATTATTCGTGATACGGTGTGTCTGTCTGTGTGTGTAGGGTGGGCACACAGAGGGGGTTGTGCAAATAAGTGTACACCGCATCCGCTGTGGCCAGCATCTTACAGCGAACCTACATCGATAATCGCCCAGGAACTCTATATAGGCGGCGCAAAGCCTCGACCACTTCCACAGTGTGATTTGTTTCGGCTAGGTGTGAAATCACTACACTGGTGAGTGACCTAATCATTCCCGTGTTCAGCCAGGCAGGATGGTGTTCAAGAATCCGTACAGATAATCGCCTGATCATGGGACCTATATTCGGTGTTCCACAGGAACAAGCAAATATTGATGGAAGTAAACCAACACCTTTATTCTGTCACTTATTCGCCCAGTCGACTAATGGACATAAGTCATTGCATTCCATGGTCTGATAAAGAATCCTCTAATTCGGCGTTCCTCAAACTCGCTAATCTAGTTGTGACACAAGTGTTCGTTAAAATTTTGATTTAATCGACGGGCAGCATTCGAAACGAAGCGTTTGTTTCAATTCACAAATAAATATGGTTCGTGAACGTCTTTCGTAAACAAGTCGCGAATTTTAATATAATTAGCAACATTTAATTTCTTGAAGTGTACAACTCTCTTCAGTAGTGTCTTTTCATTGTACGACAATCAGGTCACTTCTTCCGGTAATGCATATTCCGCCGCATACAGATACCACCACCTTAGACGTCGTGTGTGCGCACATCGTTTTAATTGCTTTCAACTTTTGATCTCTAACTTTCTTCAGTCTTCAGTCACACAGTCTTGAAGGGCATCATGATTCGTCCCCCTCCTCATACAAATAACAATAATATGAGTAACGGCACGTTGCCTACCCACATGCATTTTCATAAAGCTGCATCGGAAACGAGTAAAAATCGATTCGAGCAGAAAAGATAGCCGACCGTTCCGGGTGCATGCGAGACAAGATCATGAATATAAAGAAAGTGGAATACGGAAGAGATTGCTCAATCGGAGATAAAGCGGAACTGTTAAAGCTGTAGCAAGAATTGAATGAGACTCAAAATGCAGACTAGGCGTGTGTGGGATACAGACATACAATCACGTTCGGGATTGAAATCGACTCGAGTTTTAATGCTCCGGTTAGGGTTCGGAAGTACGACAATTTTTAATAAACGAGCATAATAAAGAGTTCCATCTGTGATTGACCATAATAATAAAGCTTTCTTTCAAACTTCACACTGTACTATCCCATCGATGTACCCAGTTTTTGCAAGTTACCAAAAGCAGAGAAATAACAAAGTCAAGCATATGTACCTCCAAAAGTAGTTTCACACCCCATCGCGAGGATCAAACTCTTTCAAACTCAATTCATCTTCTTCTCATATGTGCTGACCTTTCGAAACGTAGTGCTCACAAATATCCTCGCTCCATCAATTGTATTTGGCCCCTGTGAAGAACTGCTGACAACAACTTACAAACAATCCAGAGCTCCCTCCTCACCACGAGTTACTCACAGATAGCCTTGAGATTCTGGAAAACCGTTGATCAAGCCATATTCATTCTTCATCCACAAAAACGGCTGTGCAAACCTACTCAAGCCGCTTACTACGGTATAATACTATGCAAAACAATACGGACATCTGAAATCGGATGGAACAATAAGACGGAGGCATAAATCGGTATATTACGAAAGGCTTTTCGCTGCCATATAAGAAGGTGCGTTCTAACTGAGCACAGCAGTTTAGAACGAGAGGAAAATTAGTGCTTTTGCCAATCCGTTTACGTGTTTGAGCATAGCAGAAACAGGAGTTATCTGTTTTGTCTCACGCGCGTGTGCTTGTATGCTTCTGCATGCGTCTGGTTGCTTGTGGTGGTTGTGTATGCATAATTGACAAACTGTATTCACACAAGTGCTACCCGTTTATGATCACCTTGAGAATATACTTGTTTGTTTTCAATCCCTCTGTATGCCCGTGATTCTTTCGCACCGAATGGAAACGCACTACAAGTTTTGCTAAAGTGAGCGACATATAGTATGTCCGTATTCGTCAACCCTGTTCGAAGAAACATTACATTTTTTCTGAGTTGATTTAAATTAAGGCGGTGGTGTCAAACGCCGCCAGCTGATGAGGTGAGATTACACATGACCACGAAATATTCCATTCATATTTCAGGATGTCTTTCTGCAACGTATCTATCTCCAGATGGAAAATAATCAGTGGCAGCTATTCAGCTGGAACGTGGTAGTTTATGGCCTTGGCAAGCGCTGGTGCATTCATGCCCTAGCGAGTCTGTGTTGGTGCGTGAGCTTTTGCGCAAATAAAAGCACACGAGAATGTGTTTGTCAGCTCGGAAAATAATGCCAGTCCCTCGGGGGAAATTGAACTGGTTGCCATCATCCGGGTAGTTAGGGCTGATTTGGTACGAGGTGAGCATTCGAAGAGGTAACTGGTCAAGAGGACAATCTGCGGTAACTGACCTTGTTTGAGGTCATGAGGTGAAGCGGAAGAGGAAAGATGAGTTGAGAAGAAAATTGTTAAAAGCGATGGATGAATCCCCGCTGTGCACCTCGGCAACTAATGACTGCCGTATAAATGGAGCACATGCGTATTAACGCGTTTACTTAAGCTCACGGGGAGACAAAGCATGCATTCATGCTGGCGGATGAAATCAGCAATCTGTTTTCTCTGTTCGAACATTCTAGTCGATAGTCAAATTTCAGATTAATCATGAGAGCATATACCCTGTGCTTTCACAATAGAATAGGCGTGGTCTGTGTTTGATAGAAAGAGGATGTTGATATCCCTAGACTGAATGGTCGAAAGGATCTCAAGACGCATTAGGTCACTTTTGTGAATAACGCACATCCTATATAATTTTTGGAGATGAGTTTTGATCGCTTGCAAAGGATACAATACCACTATCATCGTGGCGAAAGAAAACGTCTTTGTTAGGTTACCGCTGCAATGAGATAGGATATAGCCAACTAACAGGGAAAAACTATCTTTCAACCCCGGAATACTGTGCAAAGGAAGTGCGCTTCTTATGCTTGACCACACAAAACTTATTCTGATGATAACAAGAAAAATCCTTAAGACACATTTAATAAACTGGAAAATCATTCATGAAAACATTTATCCATGGCGATATAAAGCCGTGACCACAACCCATTTGGGTAAACTCGAGACCAAACACATTTCGAAATGGACAGAAAAAGTCCAGTCACCGCTAGTTTCGAGTTACCGAAGTCTGAACTGAGACTGGATATGAGTTCATCAAGGTAGATGGAACGAATCGTTGGGTTTATCTGAGGCACTACCACTTTCACTCGATACGAGGCACACGAAAACAGATAATGGATGACGCTAGAGAAGGTTGAAGATGTTTTTTTCGGTTAGTTAACTGCACTTCCGTCTTATCCCGCCCCTGCGGTGTTCGCCCTCCCCGGGTCTCACTGCTCTTCACCATTAGACCTTCAATCACTGGTTTGCTTTGTTCTCAGTTGGTTCCCGTACCGAATGATCAGCGTTCTTATCGCTCCTTTCCTCCTACGCTCAATCGCACTTGACTGTAAGAAGCATATGCTTGACCAAATTGAACAAGCAAACTGTTACATGTACACTACATCTTAGCATCGCGATATGTAACACTCATGGTACCTGTGTCAAAGAACTTCTTATTTCTCATGCTGCATCTTATTCCAAAAACGTTTGGTGTCTAATATCTGAAGTCGCTTAGCTCCTTCACTCATTTGTTAACAATTTAGAAAAACCTCAGTTAGATGATTGAGTATCTGGCAGCCGTAAATCAATCCATCCCAACAAAATTATCGTGAAAGCAGGGTGAAATTAATGATTCTGTGGACTGACAAATTGTAGGGCAAGAATAGGCACAGGCACTACGTTCACTGTTCTTTGTAAATTACCAAGAACTGTTTAGGAGGAAACATAACCATCATCCGCGTGTTTCTTTACCTGTCTGTGTGCTCGAACGTTGGATAATTCTAAATGTGGAATCTGGCACTCGGAATACTTGACCTTTTAAAGAAAGGAAGCGATTTTATCAAACACCAGATTTACTGAGTTGATGCGGATTTAACAATAATCTGAAAGTGATTATCAAGCGGTTTCATAAATTTAAATATTTCGCAAAATCGGTCATTCTTAAACTTCTCGGAAGACATGAATTTAAAATAATCACTATGCACTGAGAAATTCAATAATGTTTGCTTTATTAATTTGCAAATGATTTGTGATGTTTTTGTTTATGTCTTGTAATTTTTGTTAATACATAGTCCAACTGACATCCACGCATTCGCCGACTTCGGAGTTGGAATCCAAACATGGCCAACGTGGGTTCATCTTTACAAAGTCCACACAAGTCATCTGCACCCAGCACTGTTCCCCGTCATCTCTATAATAGAAGAGAGAAAATTAGGTGCTCATGGTCACTGATTGATACCGAACAAAACCTGGGCTTTAATAAGGGTAAAAAAGTGCACAAAATAATCATTAAGTCCTTACGGAAACTCATCAGTAGTTTGTAGTGTGATGTTGAGTCCCTAACCGGCAGAAACAGCTCTGAAGGCTACTGTCAGCTATTTGTCGTCTACAAATGTTTAGAAAAAAGCGGGTAATAAATGAACACGCGAGGAGTGAAGTCCTCACAGAACTAGTAAGAAAGATAAACAGGCATGTTTGTAAATTTGCATGGAATAATATAAGAGCTTTAGAAGACCAGTGGACAGTTTTACAATAAGTCATGATAAAATTGTTGTCGCAACAGACACAATTGGTTTTGCGCGTTTGCAAACCAGATTGGTATTTTCCCTATCCCTCTGTATCTCTCATTCTGTCTCCTTATTCATAACTGCCTTGGAATTGCTCACGGTTAGGTCAATCCCCAATAAGTTCAGCATCATATGTGGGTGAACCATAATTGCACCCCACACCCCGAAATGCATGTTCACAGGTCAATCCATCAGCTAACAACGTTCTGAATATATTGTTTATTATCAGGTTCACTAATCTACATGACCTGAACACGGTGATACATACGGAATCTATGTTTTGGGTGAACCGGAAACCCGTATTTTTACCAGAATCGTGTTGTACTCACCTATTACTTTAACCAACGCGGGTAGGAAAGCAAATTTACAATTCACTATAGTTTGGGAACGCTTGGTGCATATACATTTGTTTCTGCATGATTCTATCGCTGAAGAGGCAAATTTATCTTCCTTACCTGCAAAAAATACACAACTGCATAAAGACGGAAAGCGCAACTACCAACCAACTTTGTTCATAAGATACTACTTGCAAAATCACATGCAAACATTTTAGATACAGAGAAGTAATTTGTCAGGTTTTCAATTACGCTAATTCAGTCTTTTACACAATACTGTGATAATAATTAGGTACCACATGATGGATTTCGAAGGAAATTCTGTTTTATCTCACAACTTAGCCGGGAGAACGCAAATGAAACCAACAAGCTGGATCTGTGCATCCATCAGTGCGAATCATATAGAAGCTCTCAGTCCTTCCATAGCGGCACGCTACGTGGCTCGCCGACCGATGTGATGAATAAAAAGCCATGGACGAGCAGCAGTAGGGACCGAAAACGTGATGAGGAGCTTAAGCCAAAATAGGTCGATCACGGTCCGTGAACTGACCAAGATGAACCATTAACTACAAAGCCAGTACCTATGTATTACTTGATCCACTTCACCATACCTTTCAGCGTAGACGGTGAACGAAACCACTGGACACGAGCTTGTCTGGAGTAGGCATGCTGTCTAGTGGACCGGGGGGGATTACTGGGAACAGCGCTTACAGTCATGATCTCTTGTATTTTCATTATCATCTAAGGAGTTGACATATCCCCCAGGACGAGGTTAAAGTATGAACACATCCATAATAACACTATGTAAACCAATCGGTTAGCATACCTTGTTTTCAGTGTTTCGTGATGGGGATCCTAATTTTCCAACACACGTTTTGTGGGACCGACGTTGTTTCCGGTATCCAAGACCTTTTCCGCTATAAATAGTGTCGGGCTTGACCCTAACCAACGGCTTGCACTGCATAAACATTTCTCTACTTTGATATAATCGGTAGCATGGTTTGAAATTGTGCAAATCTTTTGTCAGCACTCCTCCCCTATTCTATATTTATTGTTTATTTACTTATTTATCGAAGTCATTTTTATTGAGGTTCTCAAAGAGGACTTGTGTGTTAGTGGACAGACCATGCTTTTTTCAACAAGTGTGAGAATCACACCAGGTCAGTGTGTTCACATTTCTATATATCATATACGATTTGGTACTGATCCCTTAGTATGGCGCAGAGTAACCAAAGATTCTCCCCCACAACAATAGCAAATCTGATATGAGATGAACAGTATTATTCTCTCTTGGTTTCGAGATTCAAGATTATACAGTGTAGTTACCAAGCGCATTCCAGGTGACCTGTAAAATGTGCGCTGATGATGGGCTTGAATTAAAACTGTTCTTCGTTTGATGGTACTGGGAAACACAAACACAGTTCTAAGCCAACGGTCTACTTTGATCTTTGAAACCATCGAGAATTTGTTTCGTCAGAAAGCATAGTGCGAAACTTGATCTAAATTGTGGACCTCACTAACCAGCTAATCACAGTTAGTAGTAGAATGGAACGATCATTATTGCTTCAAAGGTTGCGTACACAGTACAAGAATTCACTCATTTTCGAAGTTCTCATCTGCTTTTTCAGGTGTTCAGTAGTTGGCCTCACAATGTAATCTATTTCAAGGATGTAATTTAATTTACCTATTTCTTCGTTGGAACAGGCTTAGCTTCAAAACACCATGAATGAACTTTGCCAATGGGATTAACCACTGCGCTTGTTTATTTGTGCAACGTCTTCTCATCCACTGATAAACCAGGTGGTCTTTGCAAATAAATCTTTGGTGAGAGCTAGGCGTTTTGTCACTTGTATTCCATGCACATGTTTGCAACATTCATCAAGCCTGACAATAAATATGTAAAGCTTATGTGTGATTGAATACATTCTGATCTTGAACAAAATGTATCGATAATTTTGCATGGCCAACATATTGCTGTTTGGTGATTTCCAGTATAATTGTGGTCACATTAGCATATGCAAAACAATCTGAATTGCGGTTGCCTGAAATATTTTTGATTCTAATCGACGGTATTAGTAAAGCGATAGGAAGACAGAATATATAACCTATATCCCTATATTATCACTCTCTAGGTCGTGTTCGAATTTTTCATTTATTTTGAACTCCATCAGGATTTACCTAGGAATTCAAACCCGTGATCTTTCCACACCGTAAAGCTTTCGATTCTTCTGTCAATTAATAATTATTTAACTATTTTAAATTGTATCGTGATCGTGCTTCTGTTTTACAGCAAAATAAAAAAAATCACGATAAACGGTTATAGCACCATGAGAAAGAGTTAAACGGTTGTTAAAACACTGTATGAACTACACAAGTCGGTACGTGAAAAACTTGCCCAGAGAATCCTTCCTGATCTCATTGACCATTGACATGACAATCCATCCAATACAGCTCTCACACCTCAACCCGTTCCGCGTATCGTTACATACCGTTCCGCAATAACAGCTATGGAAGCTGTATAGTTCCTTTTCTCTCTAGAATCCTTGCTAACCGACAGCAGTGGATTACTGCTAAACGTTTAGCACATTGTAGATATTAAATGTTTTATTTCCATCATTTATTTATTTCCGTTGAGGTGATCCGTAATTTTAGGATGCAATCAGGACGTTTTTCCTTCGTAAACGGTGACACAAATATTAACGCATAAAAGTTGAATGCTTTATACGATACAGATGAAGTCATAAGAGACAAAATGTTTTTCAATAATATTTCTTCACTGGCAGATATTTTGAAGAGCAAGCGGTTAATTATGGGTTCCTTTCAATTCAAACATATTAACTGTTCGCTTACTAGCGTCGTTTAAAATAAAGTCAATGATTAACACTAATCTACCCTGATGGTTAAGTTCTAAACCAGTCCGGTCCAATTTACAAGCTTTTCTATTTTGAGGTTCCTCTTGAATTCGACTACCTTTTCATTGGAGCGCGGTTTGCATGCTGTACAGTGAAGTTAAATGCAGTTTGTTAGCAATGGCTAATGAAACTCCAGGATATAAGTAGTTGAAAATTTTAAAAATTCAGAACTTTCTAATGCACTTAGTAATTAACTCATATTTTTGTACTTTTCACATCTCACTTTTTCACCTGTTTTTACCAGAAATGTAACGGTGGACTGTTTTGGCTGAAAGCTTGTATATAACTCTCCAAAGCCTGAATACAATACAATGCAACTAATTGTTGGTACTGCAAATGCAGAAAAAAGCATTTGTGAGCAAACATAAGTGGTCCAGCGGTAGAATTTATCATTCGCCGAAATGGTTGTTTTACGGTCCGGACTCAGTCACAATCCTCTCACCTCCGTATTTCTATTTTGTTACAAAGCAATCTGTAGGTGATTGCAGCCTTCATCCTGCTAGCTGGTAGCATATCTGCCTATTCAGTTAATAACAGTGAGTAAGAGAGCGGTCTAAAATCACTAATTTATTTTGATNCGAGTGCCACAGCTTTTTATTGGCTAAAGTAAAGCTAATCAGTTCAAGACCAATGTTTAACATCCACATCATCAGGTATTGGAAAACATGGCGACTTTTCATAAATCGTCGAAGCATCTTCTTTCCTTGAAAAGGATTATTTAGTTATAATATTGTTTGTAAAAATATAGAAATCTATCAGTTTACGAAGAATCCCTGATGAAAGCACAGAAAAATTACTGGCCAATTTTGTAGACTTTGAAATTATACATCCAATCTTATTATTGATAGGAATGAAGGCAGGGATTGTTGGTACATCTTTCACAACAGCAATGACCGAAGTAGACAAATAACAAGATACCCGATTCAGAGAATTCCTTGTCCCCAAATATCATTGCTCTATTATTTCATTTCTAACGGGTACTGTCGGTAGTCGCTGCAGCTATGTGCTACTCTACTCTACTGTTCGGCTGTGGTTGTGCAGCCGCTTGAGATCTACGGTGTATCGATAGTGGAGGAACGGTACTAGAAGCTCACACGGCTGTTTGACTTGTGTTCCTCGGATATGGTATGACTTGTATCAGGACCTCGGGTAAGCCGTCGTCGGCATTCTAGATGGAGAAAACACTGGTTATTT
This sequence comes from Echinostoma caproni, assembly GCA_900618425.1. NCBI lineage: Eukaryota > Metazoa > Platyhelminthes > Trematoda > Plagiorchiida > Echinostomatidae > Echinostoma > Echinostoma caproni. Next base: position 171,870 of record UZAN01039372.1, on the reverse strand, counting down.
GTGCTACTGCTCACTTAAACGTTTTGTGTAAGTTCTCATGTATAAAATTCATTTCAAACCGGAGAGAGTACTTGGTTAAATAATCGCTCAAAGAACCTAGAGCAATAAACTATAAAATACTGAGTGGGAATAAACTCGTATTCTGCAGTGTATACAGTGATGCCGAATTGTGGAATACGAATAGTTTGGTATGATCCATTCCCTAACTATCTAAAATTTTATAGAAAGTCACTATTCTGATGAGACTCTTTTGTTATTTTCGAAGAATTCATGCGGTAGGATCAGGGTGCAATTCTGTGATTTCTGATATTCATCCGGTAATTCCGTCATACCTTGTGAAGAGGAAAAACGTAATCCGGCGTTGTTTGGTGAATTGCATGAGAATTCCGTTGATCAACTGCTTCCCGTTTGCATACAATCATCTACTGACCAAATGAGACAATCTATCCCCGAGGCTTTGGTGGAACTCACCCCATGCTGCCAGGATCTGGGTGTGTGTTCATTTGGTTGGGTGGATGAGCTGGTGAGTGACTGAGTCGTCTGTTTTTCTGTCCAGTTCCGATTCCTGTTATCTACCCTCGTTTGATAGAACATCCACTATCTATAGCGGAATGATTATTACTATTTTTCTCAGTAATGGTGGTGGTGGCGATGGTGGTTGGGTTGACTGTAGTGGTAGCTGTGAGTCTGCACACGGTGATATCTTGATTATTCGTGCGACAACGTACCGCCCATGATTCTGTGCATAAACGTTATCTGATCGACGGATTTGTGGACGGCCCAATGCAGACCGATGTCATACGTCCGATCCAATTGAAACCTCGATGCACAACATAGACACGCACACACATAAAAACACATGAAGTAAATCAGTTGTCCCACAGAGGGATACACGTTACAGCTTGTTCGTCCATGTGTTTTGGTGAGAATCACAAATTTCCCCAGTGATGTCTATCCATGTTAAATATGTGGTGCTGATGTAAATGTAATTATTTATCTGACAGGATTTTACCGATAAAAAGGAAATGCCATCCTTTCGGGGGTTCGAGACGAAAAAAATCAATAAAATGATTATAGTAGAAATTTTGTATGATTTGATTGGAAAAGTGAACCGAATTTACGATCCAAATTTTTGAATATTTTGGGTCAGAATGAGGAGTGAGCATTTATTGCCTGACTAAACCTCATTCGCAGGAATGGGTCTAGTTTCCTATTCACCGTTCGTTTTTAAGATTTATTTTACGCTTTTAAAACGGAGAATTTTAGGTAATGATACGAACGCGCACACACTTCGTCTAACTGTGATTACTCAGATGAGCTTCATTAAAGTGTAAATTGCACAAAGAACCGCTGAAGGATAGGTTATATTTGCATCAAGGATGTGAACTGCCGTTGTGTAATACTCCACAGATTTCAGAGCCCGTTGCTTGCTTACCCATATGGTCGAAAAGATATAGCCATATTTATTTCATTTCAAATTTGTATTGCTATTTGGTTAGACGGATATGGAGTGCAACGTGAAACCTCTGACTGTTCACCGACTTCATGGTCAGTCAACAACTGGTTACCCTATGATCCAGTGGAATGAGCTTGAATGTGCTCGACACGGCAAAACTTGCTTTATCGTTAAATTAGAAATACCTTTCATTTTGAAACATTTGAGCAGCCGAGAGTACAACTTCTTTCGACACAGACCGGGTTCCGTTTCGTGTTTAGGCAAAGGTCCCATACAGTGAGAAAACTAAATAAAAACTAAATAAAAGCAGAACTTACAGTCTGAAACCAGGTGTCAATAATTGTGAAAGTAGAGGAAAAATTAACAAGTAATCAAATTATCATTGCTCCCTTAAAGAAAGGAATTATATACATTTTACGTTTGTCAACAAGAGTGTGGGAAAGCCCATTATATTCTGACTGAAGCCTGTGGAACACGGAGAAATTCCACTGATTGCGACCCAATCTAACCAGAATTGACAATGTCTGAGTCGATGACCATCACCATGAATGTGAGTTAGTTAGTTCAGTGTGCAGCCAATTTCTACTTTCTTTCAATCAACTTTACAATTAGATCAGTGCACATGTTGTTTGCTTGAATCCCCTTCAATTGCTCAAACGTTTCTCATATTTTTATATTTCCTATACGTGCTCGATCGATCCAAACGAAGTCCAAAAAGTTAATTTCATAGACAACCCCTAACCGAAAGATAGAACGTACTTTGCAACCTGCATGTTACAGTCAGTTTGGTAAAGCAGTTCATATTTGGAGTCTCCTTTCTTCGTGTTTATGGTAATCATCTATCACATCCTACGAACCGTTGTCCTTGGAACGATTTACTAACACATATCTATTACTTAACCCTGACATAGCACACTTTTAATAACCATCAGTGATGTGGTATCGACGAATTTCAATCATTTTCCCGCATAGCAAACCGCTTCTAAATCTATTTCTGTAAAATAAGCTGTGAATTTTGAGTTGTTATGCTGTATGTTATTCTGTTGGGGTTTGAATGAGCTTAAGAAAATGCTGTCATAATGATCGAGTTAGTCAATGACCGATGGGTAAACGACCAATCTGCTATGGAAACTTGAACATTGATGGATTTGTCAGACTTTTATAAAGAACAGAGGAGGATGAATTCGATTTTAATAATACTGTCAGTGACAAGAATGGTAAAATTGCGGTAGATTGGTATCCCTGAAATCTGTTATTTGAAACTAAGGGCATTAAACAAAACACTTTTAAGGAACGCGTTAACAACTGAACTCACGAGGTCAACACATGTGGGGTTACGTGTAGCTTACTTCCTGTCCAAAGTATGGGTCAACGCAGTCGGTGTCCAATCATTCGCACAGGCATACACAGAAACGAAGCAGTAGCTCAAGAAGAAGAACAAACGACTGTTTGGTCGAGTATGCATCCCGATCAGCTTATTAACCAAATAGTGGCAGGAAGTCATGTATCCCATAAACACGTCTGCTCCTCACAGTCCACATGAATTTCTTTTTTGCGTGTTTTCTTTTTCATTTTGCTTCCTTTTATTGAATATGCAAAGATACAATTTTCAGGAAGGAGTAAGCAGCCAATTAAAGGGCTGCCATTCAACAAACAATGGGGAAAGTCAGGCGGTGGCGGTGGGATTCGAACTCACATCCCCGGAGTGATAATTTGGTGACGTTACCACCGAGCCACCACTGCCCGGGTATCAAACGTTAATAACACAGTGTTTTAGGTGGTGATTCTAAATAGTGCATTTATGCCCATCCGGTATTTCTGTCTTTGTATTTTTTCATGAAACGATTTTCTTGTGAAATGTGATCCGTCTGTTGTCAGAATCGACACATTCCCATATCAAATGCAGGTTAGCAACCTCAAAAACGATGGTTTTCAAACGGAACTCCTTTCAATATTTTCTCAAGCTTCCATCAGTCAGTTTTTCATAACGAGAACTTTAGATGAAAAAGTTACACAAAGTTATTTCCCTGGTGTGTTCACTTAGGGATTTTACATGTGAAACACGTGTGTTCTCAAATTTGTATGTCGCATGGTATGTAGCATCTACCAGTTAGCATGAGAGCTGACATACAAAATTCAAATCTGCCAAACAACAATTTGAACAATTAACCTTGTCTTAGAAGCTCATTCGGTGGACTCCGGTGAATTCTAAGGAAAACCGGTGAGGGCAGTCAGCTTACATGCGACCTGGTGGATGCCACGTGCCTCTGTAAGTTGGATGTGTAATTTCGAATGTGAAAAGATCAGTGCTATCGGTGTGGCCTCGTAGCTTAGCTGGTAGAGCACGCGCGTACACAGCGTAAGCGGCATCCATGCGTGGGTTTGAATCCCACCGAGGCTACTGAACTTTTCACAATCGACATACAAACATCAAATCTGCCAAACAACAATTTGTTTTCAAATTATCAAATTTCTTTGAATAGCAAGTGCTCCCCCAAATGTTGTGTGGTAACAGTGAGCTTAGTCAAATGTAAAAATAGCCTTAATCGAACATGTTTTCCTACAGACCTAATCAAAGCTTTCTTCCCTTGGATCAGACGACTGGCAGCCGAAACGCAATTATCAAGCTGGGGTCCACGATATTCAGTGGTTTGTGCGGGTAATCACTGAACTGCTTATAACCACTAAATCAGTATTGCCTGTACTTTAGTTATTCGTGGCTTTTATTCAAACTATTACTTTATGCGGTATATGACAAACGTTACTGACAACTTCGAACAGCTATCGTGGTGATATTAAACCCAACATTATCTGCTTTGATCTCATCTCCTAGTCATGTATCGATAAATACAGTGATCCTGATCAATTACCACCACGATTCGAACATGATATATCAATTCTGGATGAAGTCACCTATGAAAATAAGCAAAACGGATCGACTATAGTCAGGCTCACAGGGAGAGATTTCTGAAGCAGATCAAGCGCAAGATTGTTACTCTGATAGATGTTGCATTTAGATAAAAACAATATACAGCCCGATCGATCACAGGGATACATTTGAGTTCAAAGTTGATTAGCGGTCATCCACACTGCTGTTCTCGACATACACGATAATAAATTGCTTATGGTTGATATCATTCAAATTAGTTGTTGCTGCCATTCGAAGGAGCGCAGATCATTCGAAAATTTGTCGTAATGCAGTCTTCTTAAATCCCATGAAAATCTAGGTCTCTGGTTAAGTGAACATTTTTGGTGTGTACAAGTCCAGTTGTATACACACATTTATATAAATATATATAACATCACACGCACACGCACTGTAAAATAGGCGTGGAAAAAGTTTGCTGCAGAAGAACTGCACGCGTTGTAACATAACCGGCGCACAACACCTGAAATCACACACACCCAGACACACACACACGTAATTCTCCGTTCGCTCTACCGATCGAACACAAACACACATACATGAAATCATGGCCTCAGGCAATGAGACATTTGTTCCCCCGAAATGGTGCTCGTCCACTGCTTATTTCGCATTCACTCGGTTGTACTTCATTTTGGAACATCTGCTCACGAGACACAACACCTAGATTCTAGGGAGTGTGAGAGAGAGCTAATTAGGGGTAAGCAACAATGGGAAGAAAGATTTATAATTGACCTCCCTCTGTGGAACGACAAGACTAAGTTGAAGGGTGAGGTTAAGCGAGGGAAACACAGGAAGGGAGCTAAAGCGTTGAGCGGCGTAAAACTGGGCCAATAGCTCGGATTTGAAAGAGGGGGTTGGGGGCGATGGATTGCGAGGGTAACTGTCATTCGTGGATTGTCCGGGTAGAGTAAAGTGAGAAATGTTGCTCCGGGCAGCGTGCAAGTTCGTCCATAACCACCAGCAGGCTCTCTTCTCTTTTGTTCGGCTCCGCCACAACCCACTAAAAGATTCACGTAGTCTTACTTCTTTCTTAGTCTCGTCCTCAAATCGACGACAATTTCGCATATTGACCAACCTAGTATTAGCGTACTTGCTCTGCATCAGACCCCACTGAAGAAACGAGGGAGGGGGGATATGTTTGGTATTTGGTTTTTAGACAGAAAGCTTGAAAGATTTGCTCCAAAAGTGTAACGCATGCAAGACAAATCTGTTGGTTGCTTGAAGTGGCAATTTTCAAGTTATCTGATTATTGAAAAATGGGGAACTTTGGAAAACAATAAGTACTGTTCATGCTTTCTGGTTACCTGGGAAAAGTTGGCTATAACTAAAGAAAGGTTATGACCAGGATGTGTTTTATAAGTGACCAGGTTGTTTGTCTTTACGAGAACAAGATTGAAATGTTTGTGGTAAAATCAAATCGAATCAGTTCATGGAATCGCACTGAGAACTGAATCAGTTACCTTTTAGATTGTGTATTGAATTCATTAGCATTCACTCGGAGTACGAGATCACGCATGCCTCACTGTTAGGGACGCGCAAAAAAGGGATAGAAAGAAGAATTTTCTATGCAAACATGAAAAAATATCAAAGATGAAATAAATGTTCGTTTTGTATTCCGCGTTTTGATGTCATGTGGTGAGGATTCCTTGTCCACTGATTGAAACGAAATTACCGGTCACTCTACCTTTATTTTTTTCATGTACTAACTAGTTCAAACATTCATTGGTCTGGTGCCACTAAATTCTACCCATTCTCTTTCTGCCTCCCTTCATCTCGCAAAATGCGTGTTTCTTGTAGGAGAACCTCCTGGGGCTTATTTGGAATTGTTCTCTATACAACACACGCCCCATGGTATATAGGGTGGTAGAGAGAAGTATTATCATTGTTTCGGGGAGTTTTGCGTTCCTGTGCAGATTCCTTCCAGTGTTCGGTCTTTTCTCGACTCTCAGCTCTCACATGTGGCTTTGAGAGGCTGCTCCCTAGTGGAAAGCTGCCGCATAATGTTCAACACGCGGGTTGGAACAGGCCGAAGGTAGCTGAGCCCCCCTAGTAGTTCCGTGTGATATTACTCTTTTGGCATGCAGTCAACACATACTGTTCGACACAGCTCGAATTTCCCCATCAATTCTTGTACAAGTGCTGTGATTCTCTGACGGGTTAGTTTAAAACACCGGTGAGCAAAAAATATAATCCGGGCGTGAAATATCTCACTTTACAGAATGCGGCTATGAAATCGGTATTCGTTCACCATGGTTGGTTCACATGGTTGGAAAACTGTCAACCCGGACATTTGAAGTGCCGACTCATTTTCCAGCTGGAGCCGGTCATAAAGTCGACGCCGCCACTCATCGTTGTTTCTGGACGGCTTCATTGTCATACATTCTCATCAGAACGCATAATCTATCGGACTATTAGGTGGTTTATCTGGTCAAACAAAAATGCCTAGTTTATCTTTGATCATGTATAAACTGTAATCTATTTTCCATTAGAGATTAACCCATTTTCGTAATCACCAGTCATAATGGTGAAAGGAAAAAATTATGACACTTGTCTGAAGTTTGTGTTGAAAGTAAATTGAGTTTGTTATTCTAAATCATTTTTTTCTTCAACATTTCCGGAAATGCAATATCATTCTTTTAATAATTGTCATTCTGGAACAATAAGAAATCCACACTTCCATCATTGTGGGTTTCCTAATATTCAGTCAGGCCGATACCTTCAATGCTCCATGAAAAGCGTCATTCGGGTTCATACCTTTCCGTTCAATTCATATTTTGCCAATAAATCACTTTATCAACGAAGAAATTTTTTTCTCTCCCAGCAGTGAATCCGTGTACATCTACGTTAAACACGCATACTAAAGTTGCTGTCTGTGTGGAGCTATCGTTTATCGATCGACGTCTCTCACCGGATGCATGATCGAAATCCTCGTATTATTGCTTAATATTCTGACAGGTAACCTGTTATTTCCCCCTCAATTTTGTTTGGGTCTGATTTGCATACTTGAACGAATACTGGGGATGATGTAATTCTCTTTATACAACGTTTAGAGATGGATACGCGGAAACGTCAGCGACAATCACAGGAGATATTGGATGGGCAATAACTCAAGTGATCCAAAATGCCCAGGTATGGATTTCCAAGTCAAGTGTATTGGTCTTTCAGAGTTGGATAAATGGTAGAAGTAAATTGTCATCCAGTTTTGTCTGATACGTACTACTGCCGAATTGGCTCTTATTGACCAATCCAGTGTGTGTTAATCTTGATCTTCTTTTCTTCATGTAGACATTTGTAAACCGATCACCCAGAACCACTCAGAATACTCACTCAGACTGTTCTGGTTCACGCAGATTGGTGCGTTATTTCTGACCGGAACAGTCATCCCCGTGGGTTATTCGAATCACCATTGTGCATAAATGTATCGCAACAAAACCAACAAACCACCCGTATTCTCCGCAAAACATATCCCCCCACCGTGAGAAAAACCGGCAGAAAGCAAAAACCACAGACATTGGTTGACAGGTTTCAGTCAGGCGGAATGCTGTCGTGTGAGAAATAATGCAATACCTGTAGTACTCCGTGTGTGGTTGACAAGGATCTGATTGCTCTGGTCATTTTGTGCACATCGGGATACGGTACGGCTTCTTAGGGATGAACTGCATCCACATCCATCACCCCCTGTTCATCCTTTGGTTTGCCCAAACACATACACCATGGGATATCCGATGACACAGATTTGTGTGGTTATAACATTTTTACTTTCGCGAACCCGTTAGTAGTATCAAGACAGTGGATTTTATTAAAAAAACAGCATCTCCTATTATGATCGATTTTCACTCACTCTTGTGATAATATTTTTTTTACAAATTATCGACTATTTGAAATTCTGTCTAGCATAATACTTTTCATCCTCCGTGTTTTACATCTCAACCGTACACCCACATCCACATACACCGTCATAATGTGCATCATCGATAGACGTCAATCATGGTTTAGCTGTAATTCGAGGCTTTTGTATGGGTATCTGACTCGGACCATTGTATAACAGACTACGAGTACAATCACAACGCTCCCAGGTACACTTCCTAATGAATCCATAAACCAGAAGACCGAAGTTGTTTAAACAGTCACAGAAACACGTTTTCACAAGCGAAACAGAGAGGAGCACTTCGAAGGTCTGATGGTTCCGAGTTTCACCCAGTGGCGCCTCTTTGTGTGCGTGTTAGTGCGTATATACAAGGATGGACAGCAATTCAACATCAAATGCCGTTGGTGCTTTGTCCTCTCCTCCCCCTCCCCCCGCCCCCTGCGTCCCGCACACACACACGCGTATTCCTAGTTGTGCTGTCAGGATAGTAGAACTACTACTAATCGTCGTCGTGGCGGTGGTAGTCCAATTCATTTCGATGGGACATCCGATGAGGTCCTCGAAACGTGCTCCCTGTAAATCAAATGCTTGCGCGTTTCACCAGCGTTATGAATTATCTTGGCATAAAACCGTCCATCTACGAGTCTAGCATGTTCGGTACGATAGAGTCAATGCAAGAGATTGGGTTGTAGCTGTTTGCCTCGTGCACACCATCAATTCATTGCTTTGCGTTAGTATCCATGTGTTTTCGTGTGTGTATGTGTTTGCGGAAGCGACGATAACACAGACCCCAGTATTATTTACATACACATTCTCCATAGCCGTGGTCGCCGACTTCGGTGACACCTGGCTTTGTCTTGAAAACACACAAAACACTTTGGTCTGGACAAAATATCGACGTGACGTGGATTGCGACAGACAGAGGCCAATGCGATGGACGGAGAGAAGGAGAGAGAGAGAGAGACAGGAATATCTTTTTGGATCGCATGAGAACTTTCGTACAGTCTATCCAGGGGCGTCTCAATGTCATGTCATAATTTCTATCAATACTATCCTCATTTCATGTTGGAACTAATTTCGCAAACGAAACAAACCGATTTGTTCACTTGTCTCCAGAGTATAATGGCTTACTGGTGTTTTATGATTGTGAGCTTGTAAACCGTGAGCGACTGGGAGCAAGTAGGATTTTAAAGCAAACGGAAAATTCACATTACTCACATAATACTCTGAAATACAATCAAAGTATAATAATGGAAATACTCGCAGATCGATGGGTTTTCATTTCACAGATTATTTCCATGGCCGAATTATGCAACTGATGAGAAACAGCACTCTATTTGAATTACTTTGTTACTAAAAGCTCATGGTGTAGACTTATATTACGTTTGGCTTGAGGGGATGGAAGTTAAAAAATGCACATATTTCCTAAGACCCAAGTAGGAAAAAGATGATTTGATAAGTGTTAAATTCTTGTATTGGATTAAATTGTGTATAGCTTTTTCAAACACTAAAACTTACGTTCCATTTCCTGGTTTCATTCCTCGTCGCTCGCGTCCACTTACTTGGTGTAGCTACGTTTTGCTTTGAATTGGCATTTATAGCCTTAAGCTAATTGTAATCTACGCTCAATTGTACATCAGGATAGAATATCTACGGCTATAGAATAAATCTTCATGTTTTTTGTGCTTTTCTCAGCGAAAATGAGGTTCGTGTCACCGGATTCCCAATTCGAAGCTGCAAGCGTGCAGGCTATCAGGTTGCCTGATGTCTCATGTGATTCCACTCACCAAGTCCCCGGGTTTTATGCTTTCAGTAACGATAGATGGTCCTTGGGCTTACTCCTCCTACGGGATGTGTACCGATCAAATAAATTTAAGCTTCTTAAGTTATGCTCTGATGCTCGCGTATCGGTCACTGATTGTATATTCTCACTAATGTGCAGAATAATGGATCTCATTGATATTTTGATTTAATTGTAAGTGTAGATACCTGACAAATAAAATACGAAATATTAAAGTAAAATGTAACGGATTTAGTGAAGATGAGACATGAGGTAGTATAATGAATCATTCGGTACTAGTGTAAAACAGCCGACAGTATAGGCAAATACAATGAAAGATTTATGTGGATGAGCGAGATAGAGAACGAGCTGCAACTATTGCGCCTTTCGACAGATGTGGGTTTACACAGGGGCACGACAGTAGACTTTGTCGAGCCTCAACTCGGAGGTATACACATTCATTTGGAGTGTATTGAGTAGCGTCAATTGTTGATTTGATGTAGCATTGACCACATCAAAACAAACTGCCTATGGGTTGCACGGTACAAAAAAAATGCATTTGTCACGGTTCGGCCTTCGTAATGCTATTCTTTGACAAAGCCAAAGTCGAAGTTTCATTATGGGAAAGCTGGTGCTTCTCTTGTCCCATAGGATATTTACACAAATTAATCGTTACACATTGAAAATGGAGTCGCATAGAGTTCCGGGTAGGGGATAATAGAGAATGTGGGGTACAGTGAATTTCCGTTTGCCTTTTGGTGGTGTACGAATGTGAGGTGTGCCAAGATTTCATCGAGTTCCTCCTTGAAAGATTCAATAGTAGGTGCACAAACGACATGAGATGGAAGGGAGTTTCAAGAACTGCATACTCTGAATGCAAAAGACTGGCGCCGGCATTCCAGCCGACACTTTGGAATCAGTAGCTTGAAACGATGTCCCCTGAGAGGTACATTATTCGATAGCATGAGCAGCGATCGACACGGATGGTTTGGGTTGTGCAGTATTTTATAAGCCAAAATCAAGTCTCCCCGAGTTCAGCGGTACTGAGCAGGATATAGTCCCAATGATCGTCATCTCTCCTCATATTTCAGGTAATACAATCCCTTAACCATCTTGGTGGCCATCCCTTGTGGACGCTCAAACACTTTGCAATTACGTTGAAGCCATGGACTCCGAGCTTGGATGGCGTACTGTGTAGGGTCGAATGTACGCTGTCAGCAAACGTGGGAGTAGTGATGATTCAAACCGGCCAAAGACTCGCCGAAGTAAGCCGACATTCTTTACGGAAGCAGACGAAGCCTTAGCACTGTTGTCGGAGCAGCTTAAATCCTCTTGAATAACAATATCTAAGTACTTTTCACCGTAAGTGTGTGGTAGCTGCTGATCCCCGAAGAAATACGAGAATTTTCGCTTGTGGCGTAGGGATAGGACTTTGCATTTAGAAACATTAATTTCAATGTCGTTCTTTTTAGACCATTGATAAGCCGCGTTGAGTGATTCCTGAAGTGTTAGAGAGCTCTCGGGTTCTGTTACCGTGTTCCAGATTTTGGCTTCGTCAGCAAACAGAATTGCTTTTGGGCCTAACACTTTCGCGAGATCATTTATGAAGGTGAGGAACAGACGGGGACCGAGTACGGACCCTTGTAGAACACTGCCGGTGGCTTTGATAGATCCGGATGTGGAATCAGAAACACGAAATGATATGGTCCGTTGTTCGAGGAATGATTTAGTCTAATCAAATGCGAAATCTCGNGTACACTTTTTTGATTCAATCGATCAAATGCTTTCACGAAGTCGAGATAAATAACATCCACCGCATCCCCTTCGTCAACTTTACTGGCCCATTCATCTCGAACAAGAAGCACTTTGGTGGATCAGGATCGCTTTTGCCTAAACTCGTGATCAGCTGTCGAGAGAATGCTGTATCTTGTATCTTTCGAGATGTTTCATCAGAGAATCGGCCACAATTGACTCCATGACCTTCGATAACACCGGAAGCAGGGTTACAGGTCTATGGTTAGTTGGGTCACTACGACAACCACCTTTGTATATGTAAATGACCCCTTGTTTCCATGATTCTGGGAGTGTTGCTTGGTCCAATTTAATTACCAATTTACTTACATTCCCTTGCCCGATCAGAGTTGGATGCTGAGCTCAAGGTAGGAGTAAAAGTTGACGCATACAGTCTAAAAAGAAGTCTAGATGACAGCATTTGTTTTACGGTCATTGATACCATCCAGTCGGAGTTTATGGGTTAGTCCACCGTTGATTAAGAAAAACTCACAGGTTAATCTCGGTTGCAGTGTGCCTAAATTCATTGTATCCGGGAATATGGAAAGGTTAATCTATGCGAGTAACGATGCGGGTTTGTCTGCTGCTAAATTGAACTTGCGCGATCATCGTTAAGTAGTCCAACGTTAGTCCTCTTTCCACTCTGGTCAGTGTAAAGTTGTGATTTGAAACACCGTAACCGATCTGTTCCTTAACACAAAATATCTCATGTAAATGATACCTGTAGGAATCATGCCCTGGTGTCTATGTAGCTGGTGTGAATTATTTAGGCTAATCGGTTTCTGAGTTACACAATGTTCTGTAATTGGTAATCTGATGAAGCAGTGAAGGCAAGCTTGATCACCACGCTGTTGATCTTTCCAATGAATAAATCGGGACTACAGGGTCAAAAATATCAAACTTTGTGATGTCTCCGGATTTACAAATACATTAAATACTATTATGTTAATGCCGTACAAGTGAGCAATTAACTCAGTTTCATGTTTCAGAACTAGAGCGGTTTATTCGTCAATGGAGAAAAAGCCAGGTCCTTGCAGACACGTGTTGGTGACGCTGGACATCGGAGTGCCTGTTTCATTGAATACACGGAACAAATGTAGACATACTCGTGGAAACCGACGGACAGGAGGTTGGTGCTTATTCTGGATGAGAACTGACCTCGCGGGACGTGGTTGATTGGTATCCTAACGGAGATCAAAACTAGTTCAAATGGACTGGTACGCTTGACGACCGTGATATCCCCGAAGGGACATATTCCGTGAGATATCTGTAAATTGCGTTTACAAGAAAGATCTGACTACCAGTAAGCTAACTACTCGTGATTAGGGTATCATCTATTTCAGTTTTTGCGTTTGTGGCGACAGTAAATAGTATCATTTTCATATGGAACCGTTCTGAGGGTGCAGGATGGCGAGTGAAATGATAGTAAAATCCGTATCGGTTTTTACGGACGGTGTTGATTCTGTTTTACCTATTCCTCGATATTCCCATTATCTGTCGTTCTCGGTCGTTTATTCGCCGCATTTATTGACCAGAATTTGATCCACTGTAGCTTTCTTCACCTGAGCATATTCTGTATGCATTTCTATTGACCACATTGTTCGGTTGTTCGTCTACGTGTATCTCACCTACCTCATGTCGACAGCAACTGCTAATTTATTACGTCTACACATGCACGCATACACACGTCTCCTTACCTCCACACACACATACACACACATACCTAACCTGGACTACCCGTGTCAAACTCTGATTAATTGCCACTTGGTCCAAACACTAACTGGATCGCGTGGGCCTTTGACCTTTAATTGGTCCCCGTTTCTTGTCACGGAGTTGTTACCACCCTTGTTTGGCTATCCAGCCGTTGCTTGCTATCCTCAATCGCGTGGGACATTTATACGTTTGGTGAATCCCTTGAATTAAGTACCTATTTAAAGAGGTAACCCAGACTTAATTGAATACTTCTTCTGAGGCTTGCGCGTAACTGAACTTGGCCCGCGATTCCGACGCCGATGCCACCAGCTCAGTCGAGTGCAAACCATTGCTCATCTGCTGAACTGTATCTTGAATTCGATATTCGTGATGGATACATGAGAGAAATGCAGAATGTAGTTTGGGTTTATAGAGACCGGTTATCGAGTGAGTGGTGTGCTTGCAACCCAACTGTGAGGTCACGGGTTCGATCCCCAATTGCGTCGATTGATTCGCATTGTTGAAGAGACCGAACCTGGTCAAAACAGCTTTCTAGTGATTCCTATCTTTTCACTTCATGCTTTATTCTCTCTGTAAACGATCACATTCACCATATTGATTTGTGTTTGCCTTGGAGGAAAAAAGATTTTTTTAACGTAGGTAATTAACTAATACATTGGTTTATTCCATTGCATAATCCGATTTGATATTGGGGTTTCAGTTCCTCTTAAAGTAAAATAACTGTCTTGGAAAGTAAGATGCTTATAAAATTCAACACAGAACCTCCTTTTATTAACACACAACCTCGGATACTTTTAGGCGATCAGTGGTAAAATTTTGGACGTTTATCTAAACCGAGCAACACAGAACCAAATACTCCCTATCGTTATCAAACGCAAATTTTGGATTATAAAACAACTGTGTCAAACACAGTCCAAGCCGAGAGGTGAAAAACATTTGTCATGCAAAGCAACGTGTTCTAAAACAGTTCCCGTTTGGTTGTTCACTATAATCCGCTGGTTGGTGCAAACACAACAAACTTTGTTTTGATGAAACAATCATTGCTTACCTTGGACGTAAAAGCTTCTTTGATCTGACCGGCATCCATTAAAACCGCTGGGCAACTCGTTAGTCCCAACTAATAGTTCCATTTGAGTTCAAACTATTGCACTGAGAAATAAGGGAGAGATATTGTTGACTGTGAAATCAATAATGATTACTAGATTACTCCATTCTGAACAGTGAACCGGATTATTACAACAACAGTCAAATAAATTAAATTACGAATAAACGTTTTCAGAAGTGTAAAATTGACTTGGATTGTAAGCAAAGGAACGCAGTCGTCGGATCCAATAGGGTGTTATGGAACATTTACTTGAGGCAATAAGAATTGGGATAGATCCAGAAAGTACATGTATAATCTGCTATTTTCTGTTTTAATGGTGAACCTGATCGGGAGTATTTGTGGAACAGTACCAGCCCATTTGTGGTGGTTGGTTGGAAGTCGAAGAGATCAGAGCTATTGGTTTCCAAGCCTAGCTAACGGAACCTACGTCTGACAGTGATATTTGGCGGCTTTTATTTATGAGTTTGAATCTCACTAGGACTTTTCATGGTTGGATTACGACAGAAAAATCAGGTGTTATCGTTCTCATAAATGGAAACTAGGCTTTTTATTTAAAATTCCTATGATGCGAAACAAGAATTCTGATATATACGAGGTTACTATCACTCCTAATGGATTTAAACGGTTGAGGACCCTTTTAGCATCTTGTTACATTGGATGTTTAATGAAACAGAGGGAAATCTGACATTTTGATGAATCAGATAAATGGTGTATCTCTTGTTCATCCAATAAAGCTAAATGATCGTATCTGACCGAATAACTTAGTTGTTCAATGCAAATTCACTTCACACCGTTCGCTGTAATTCACGTGGGTTGAAGAATGGAAACCCGATTTTCCCAATTCACCTCCCTATCTGAATCGAATTTCTAGTATGCTTGTCTAATCGATACTGACGGTATGTTTTGCGAATTCAAAAGATTTCAATCAAATTTTATATTACCAGACAATCTGTATTACCTGTTTCAAGCACTTCTTTTCCGTGCAAATAATTCCACTCGTTCTGTCCCTCTCAGTCCACTTTCCTTTATCCCTCGCTCAAACATTATTGAATTATGGATTTTATTCCTCCAGTAATCGATTGATACTGACTTTTTTCAATAATGCCCAGAAAAAACTCACTTTCTAGCTGTTTGGTTTCCATACGAAAAGGTAATGAGGGAAATGATGACGAGCAGAAAACCCTAGGGTAAACATATTATTGACCATCGCCAAACTATGATCTATTGGAGATGAAATCTATCATTGTGAAACTTGTCAACATTTCTGTAGGAAAGCAAAAAACAAGATAGGGGTTTTGTAGTTCCCAAAACAACGAAAGTATTGGGAGGACATCATCCTTCCCAAATGCCTATTCTCACTGGTTGAATTCGTTTGTTGAATACAATGGTAACTTTGAATAGCCGTTGGCTAAAATGTGAGCCAACGTTAGTTTATAAAGATACAATTCCACGTTCCCCCGCAACAAACTGTGTTCAGAATGTAGGGATTATCTGATATCGATAAGGTCTCTTATTTGGTGGGATATTGCATGCCCGGAGATATATTACACCTCTTAGATCTCCAGTATATTCCTCAAACGTCAACGAGGGCTCCAAGAAACTGAGGCAAACATCATTGGAAGCATCTTGGTAAAGAGTTCACTTGCTGGGCTAAATCAAGTCAGTGGAAATCGTGGCTTCAGATAATCGGTAACGTGGCATACGGTTTGCCAAGATAGCTGCTATTCAATTGTGAGAGGGCGACACCAAATGCTTAACCCAATTACCATAAAGGCAATATAGTTTGCATTCATATTGATGGAATAACTATTAAGCTCCCAGAGATACGCCGGAAATTACTCAGCATCACATCACTAGATTGCAATTACAACTTAGTAATGCAAAGGATCGAATTGCTCTCACCAAAGTTGCAAAAAGTTGCATATCACTCAAATGGAATTCACGTAGAATTTCTGATTACTGATGCAGTCGGCTTTAGGTTTTGATGAAGCCAACCGAAATAAACAGATGTTTGATCAAAAATTGGCAAGCAGTTTTGAGTTCAGCCTTTCGGAATCAATAATTTTCCGTGTTCCGATTAGTTGCGGGTTAGTCTCCATGCGCTATCAATGAGCAGAAGAAGATAATGAGACGACCAATTTACCAAGGCATCGTTTAGTCCACTAATTGTGATCCATAATTCTTTATGTAACATTTTCACTACTCTTATAACTTCAGAGTATCGTGCTGGTCCCGTTTGCACCCCGAACCATATACCACCCAATATCATCACCTTTCCTTGACTAGCAATGATAATAACTGATAACAGCGTAGCGCGTGGCTCACACAAATCATGTGCATACAAATCCTCATGTGATTATCGCGTATTATAAAGTATGCTTATGCATCAGTTCATTGTGTAAAGTACGAATACATCAAAATGTTAGGGTAGGATGAAAATCCCGAACTGATTCCGTTATCGCAAACTGTTGATATCGGCGGAGTTAACAAACCCCATTCCTTTCGATCCGTGAGGCCAACAGTTTCTTGTGACATGGCAGGCTATGAGCTTAATACGAGCCTAATTTTGGTGATCGACAATGTTGAAACGAACCGAGTCTAGATCGGTAAAAGTCAACTTTGTTTTACAGAGAAAATCTATCGGAAGCGACTCTCGAATTTCATCCATCCCCAAGAGACTATAGTTCAAAAAGAGAGAAAAGAACAAAACTACCACCAACAGAAATCATTCATCTGGTAACAGTTGAACTTCACAGATCCAGGACCTTATACGACGATAAAAGTATAGGTCAAAATTCTCGTGTGTGGTCTAATGCATTAGGAAATATGAACACTGTGCACCGCACTAAGCTGAATTCAAAACACCTTACCGATAACCGCAGCGTTTTAACGCCGTCGACACGGTGAATGAAAATCCCAACAATTTGGATGCAACAGTAGCCAAATTAAGGAAAACCTTGTGAATATTACAACGGGTTGAAATCTTAAAGTTATTGTTAATCTGCACTTGAAGCACAAACTTTTGCACCGCGACCATCAATC
This sequence comes from Echinostoma caproni, assembly GCA_900618425.1. NCBI lineage: Eukaryota > Metazoa > Platyhelminthes > Trematoda > Plagiorchiida > Echinostomatidae > Echinostoma > Echinostoma caproni. Next base: position 154,189 of record UZAN01039372.1, on the reverse strand, counting down.
GTGAATAAAACGTTGTTGAAATTGCGAATGTGGACCGTGGTTTCTTCGGTCGAGTGAAAAAGGCTCACAATAAGTTGCGATTCGTGCTCGCCTGCGATGAATGATAAAATGATTGAAAGGTTTTAAACGATTGTGACAAGATCCTTCGGTGAATTCTGCATGCAACATGATTATGCTAATGGAACTGAAAACCGTCATTTCTACCCCAAAACAGAATATTAGTGCTGCCGCCGAACTCATGCAAACCTGGAAACATGAGAGTTGAGGAGAGTACAAATACCGCCTTATTGATGTCCATTGAGGAATCTAAATGTTGCACAATTTACAAGTGCTAGGTGGATGAGATTTTATGCTTTGTCGATGACAGTGTGAATCTGTCAGGACTCTTGAAAGTAGTTACCTCAGTTCATCAAAAGTTTACTCTGGAGAACGAAGATAATGAACGTATCGCATTTCTGGACGTCTTGTTAAGCCGTCGAGCAGACTGAAATATCTAAAGCCCCATCCATAGGAAGCCATTGCGGGATAATCAGAACCTACACTTCAAAAGCTATGTACCACTGAAACAGAAGAGATACCCGATTCAGTGCCTCGCTATCAGGGCGCAGAGAATATGTAAAACCGATATCATTAAGACAGAACTGAAGTTTATTCGAGACATTTTCCTTCAAAACGGATATGCAGATCGATTTGTAGGCAACATTCTGGGGCGTTACCGGTTGCCAAATAAGATTACTATTGCTAAGAAGAAACCGATTTACATGACACTACCTTTCAAGGGTGATATTACTGTCGAGATGGGGACATGTAAACTGAGTACAGTTGTAGAACAAATATTCTCCGAAGCAAAACTGCGAACTGTGTTCATCTCCGGCCAATTTTGTGATTTCAACTCAAAGATAAATTGCCTGTTTCTACAATCGCTTCCTGTATTTACCTGTTACGTAGGACAAGGTTTATCGGTCGCACGAGCAGACTTTCATCTGAATGAGTCCGTGATTATCATCCGGCCTGGTTGAAATGGTGGAGTAATTAAAACTGTCAACAGCTCGATCGTTTCACACCCAGTGGAATCAAACCACGTGGTTAATGTAGTCGGTGCGTTTCGAGCTCTCTACTTAGTTCACAGCTGTCTATCTGGGAGGATTATGAGTCGCACTCTGGCCACAGCGGAAACGATCGGAATCCACCAACATAATCCCCACCTATACTCCCAAAAACAATTCGTGATAATACTGTCTTCCTAGGCCAACACCGCATAAGACACAGCCACCAGCCGGCCCATCCCTACTGATCCAAGCAAGTGCGCATGTGTGACTACTAAAGTGTGGGCCACATCTGATCATGGAACCAGCACGCATACTATTTCGTTTCCAATTTGTAATGATTCCTCTCTTCTACTAAACAATTTGACATGAAATGTGATGTAGTAACCTGTAGAAGAATCACAGCCAACGAGCTTGTTCGTCACTGTGTTTTTCTTACGATTTGAAAAGATACTATATTCAAACAAGTGTGCAAAAGTCACATTATCATGGCGTAATAAACTGAGAGCAACGATATACACGAAAATTATGGAGATAAAAGCATATTAATACCGACAAAAAGGCAAGAGCGTCTTTTTCTCCTCATACTGAGAACACATCCTTTTTTGAATACCGTTTTTATTACATTCGGTACAATAAGTTCTAAAATTGTTACACCTGTCCAGATAGACAAGTACCACAGTACGTGCATAGATACGTAAATAACGAGAACGTGGTGGGGGCCATATTGAACGTTATTGTACCGTGGGTAAAAACTTCGGGAAACTGATATCTATCGAATACTACCCTCTTCACAATAAACATCACATACAGTAAACTTTTTTACGATACCCTCCTACCATCGTTTTATCCGGGTAGGTTACATTATCTGAAAAGCTTCAAAATTTGCTCATTGGATACATGCCCACTTACGGGAAACAACTTGAAGAATGCAAGATTCTGTGTAAAGTTCTCATTGAATCTATCAAGAAAAATAACAGACAATCTATGAAGACAGATAGGCATATACAGCACAAATCCTTGACCACCCCACGCAAGGTCCATTTCAATTCGAACACAAATCTGGACAAAGATTGATTACACACTCATTCTGCTAGTCCGACTCCGGATTGCTTTCCTAGTAAACACTCATACCCAAACGTGGACGTAACCGGACGCGCGCTCGCATACATTGAACGAATCTGCCATCGAGCAGCTAGCTCTTCAGTGGCACTTGACTGACCACTTGTTGGAAGCTATAAAATTTGATGACTTGGCAAATGAACCTGTCGCTTTCCCTCTCCCATTGAACTAGTTATCATTCGCCATATCCGACACAAACGGACTATAATTTTTCATTCTCCGGATATTAACAAAGGCGTCAGTGTGATAGAATCAACTGCCCATTTACACAATAAATTTATGATTTTAAATGATCCTATATGGACATTTTGACCACGATTGTAGGAACCTCGTTTCAGTGTCGTGCTCTGTATGATAATAATTATGTAGAAGTTTAATACAATTTACCATCATGATAGTCTATTTCTATCCATCAACTTATTTATTATGAGCAGCTAGTTGAATTCAATGATATTTTTACTACTTTGACCATATCAGTCTCCATCAATATCGTTTACTATGCGCAAATCGGACAGAAAACATTGATGGTTACATGGAGTTTAAATAAAAAGCATGGTTTTGTAAGCGCGAAATGCACAAAGGACGATTCAATGAAACCTCAGATCAAAAAAACAAACAAATCGGAAGTGCTTTGCATATCTTCTTTCCTAGCATACTCTGGTCCCTGGACCAAGGCTCCTGGTTTTTCAAAATCAACTCAAAAAGGAATTGGTTAAAACGCAGTATACCGTTTTACAGGCCACATTCACACGCAAACACACGGTTTCAGAATGCTTACATCAAGATTTGCGGTCTCATTCGCAACATTAATTCTATGCAGCACAACTCCTTATCTACCTCAAATCCCAATATTTTTCTTTCCTAGACTAATATAACTTTTTCATTAGATCCTACTCACCTCCCGTTCTCCCATTCTTCAAAGTCGGTGTACACGTGCTTTGCTCTTTAGTCACCACCACTCATTTCTCTATCTGGCCCTTAAATTTTCCTTCTCGCCGCGCAGACTGAAGTTATATTTGGGTTTGCAGATTTGAATGACTTTCTCGATTTCCTGCTTGGTTGCTCCAGGCGCAATGACGGGCGTACTTCCAACCGTCCATTTCAGGCGTCGGTGACGTGGAAATTATTCTCCAAGTAATGCGCATGTTTGCTGCCTACTTTTTTGATACCGGGAGAAAGCAATACAGTGTATGCTTGTGGTTGCTTAACGTGCGCGGAAAAGACAACGCAACTTGTCTCCAAATTACAGAATAAACCCATAGTCATAATCAGAACACAGGTTGTAGGCGAACATATGTTTTCAAACCTATGTTGGCCTACAACCTGTGTTCTGATTGTCTCCAAATTCTTTTTCTCACCAAAGCTGTGCGAAAGGTCGAGGTAAATCATTGGCAAGCATTGCAAAAGCTACGAAGAAACGTATTCGTCTTAAGTTTAACGTACACCTCAGCTACCCTTCAGGTGGCCCATGGGTCTGCTCCTTCAACGACGGAATTTCCTCTGACCTTTGCCCTTCGTTCTTTCTCCCAATGAGGAATACTTTTGGCGATCTGTTTCCTCATCTCTCCTCCCAAGGGCTGGGGACTATGCCTAGCTTTTGTTTCCAACTTTACCTTACCTGTATTCTCAGCTGTTGAAAAAGAATTCATGTCATTCTCGTCCTGGAGAGAAGCGCACCCTGTAACCCTAGCATCTAAAGATCCAATTCTCTAGTCTGTTCCCCATCTAATATCATGGAACTAATGAGTTAAACAGGGTCTTGCTGGCAGTTCTATTACCGAAAACATCCTAACGGGCACCAGTGTGGTTTCCGCGGCCACAGATCCACTACTGACCTGTGCATATATTATTCAGTCATTAACAGTGATATAGACAGTGCCATGTTTTCTCTCACGCTTTCTCCGAGGAAGTCTACCGAAGTTGGCATCACGAGCCTCTTGCGAAAATTCCCAATTTTGGATATACCTCAAGTCTCATCAGTTGGATATGAGGCTTCATTTACGACCATTTGGTCCCCCTCATCATTACCCTCAATTGATTAACTGCTTGTGATTTATTCAATTCAAGGGTGGGTGCAATCCACGCTTGGAGCCCTAAGATATCAAGTAGTCTCCAATGCCCTTTAAACTTCTTGCACTATTTTACATCGCAAAAGTAACCCATGAGCTTTTAGTCTGCAATTTAACTCATACACTTTGTTCCATGTTACCTACATTTCGATTGTTTTTCTATATTTTGGTCATCTCGCGTTGTTGAAATAACACCTCTTGTGCGCCCAAGAACATCTATTAATCGCTTCTGAGTGTAGCAGTTTTCAATTCCCATTAGACTTTTCTCTTTCTCCACAAAGCCCATCTGAGGCTCACTATGAAATATTGTGATCACCCCTGAGCCCCGGCGTTTCTGGAACATTTTAAGCGAAACACTATTCATATTCTAACTGATCCGCTCTAATACCAACTCCAGTCAATTATCCAGCATTATAAAATCATCACTGTTTTTTCTATTATTATTATCATGAATTTTCTCAACTTAGCTTGTCGATTCGGTCCATCCTTCCCTTGTTGTAAATGTTCGGTTACAATCCGTGTGTTTACCGATCTGGCTCCAAATACCGCACAAACGGCAGCGTTCAGTATGTACTTCCTCTCTCTCTCCTTGTGATCCTATTTAGACCGTTGCAAGCGCAGAACACACAATGTATGTTTTTAGACAATGTTCCTCCATTCCTAATGTATAGGATTCTCTACGATTGTGGTGCCTAGCAGTTTAATGTGCATTAAACTTTTATTGCAATACACAACAACACAATCTATAATCGTTATCTACAACAATATCATTCAATATCAAGTAGCCATGATTCACAAAAGTTTCTATTCATCGGTCACCATGTATACTGATCTAATCAACCAACAATCCCGATGTTTCCTGCGTAAATTCGAGGGCAGATTTACACTAAACAAGTAATCTTTAATACCGTTATCTTTATTGGACTGTATTTTTCACATTATTTTAGCTCACAACTATCCCTCGCACATGTCACTAAATGCAACATTTACATTATACTTGTCAAGTGAATGCGTTATCAATTTTGGTCAAAATAATTTATTGCTAGATACAATAATTAGCATAAATTCGGAGAACACTGTCGAAATCTTTCTTTGACTTGACATTAGTCAACTCATTCTGAATATATATATATATGTATATATATATCAAAGATAGAAATATAATGTATTTATTTATAATTTAGATATACTTATGCTATACAAAGCTTCACTGGACCAGGGAGTCCTATCGAGAAACCGGAAGATAACGGCAGTGATGGCAATCAATAAGGGGGCAACCCGATTAGAGTTAGGATACTACTGGCCAGTTAGTCTGAATAGCATTTTGTGTAAAGTGGTGGAGAATATTGTTTACACCCACGTATACCAACCTTTAAACGCGGCACTCCACACTGTATCCAACTCAACATGGGTTTCTTAAAGTTAGGTCGTGCTTGACTAATCTCCTGTGCTTCTTGGTTGAAGTTATCGAGAGACCGGACGAAGGGAACAGAGTGAAGGTATGTCATCTTGATTTTTGCAAGATGTTTGACTCGGTTAATCAACGTCTCCTATTGATCAAAATGAAGGCTTTGGGTATGAGGGGAAGAATACGTCAATGGTCCAGGGATTTCGTCATCAACAGGACCTTCTATGTCAAAGTGACATGTGCTCCCGTACAATATACGTCACAAGTGGTGTATCCCAGAGCTCCGTACTCGGTCGTTAATATTCCTCCTATTTATACATGAACTTTTGGCGATGTTGAGATCACTCACCTATTCTTCGCTGACGGTGTCTAAGTGGTTGGGTTAAAAGGAAGGGATGACCTCAAAAGTGTCATAACTGCCGTTCTCAGCCAGGCGCAGAAGTGGGACTTGCAGCTAAATGATGTTAAAAGCCAGTTGATATCCAGGACAGCCAGAAGCCTATCAGTGGTGGAAGACCAGGTGCTGTTTACTTTAGAAGCAGTGAGTAGGGTCTTAGGTACTATTATCACNCCCCAGCCACAAAACGTCCTAGGGACACTCTACAGACTGAGCTAAGTGCAGTCTGGCAGAAGATCAGATATGCCCATGCCCTTGTATAAGGTTAAAAGACGTCATTTCGAGCACTGCATATAGACATGGTTACCCTGTCTTCTAAAAGGATGCTTTCTGCTTAGAGGGTGTTCCGAGGCTCGCAACGAGAATTCCTGAAGGTCAAAGGGGAAATTTCTATGGTCAGAGACTCCAGGACCTGAGTTTTTCTCTCAAGATAGGAGAAAACTCTGAGGCGATCTCATTGAAAACTTCAAAATAATGAACGGTTTATCAGGCATAGGCCCGGAGAGCCCATTACAAGAAGACCTCGGTTCGCGAATAAAGGGTCACTGTAAGAAACTAAGAAAATATCGATCCAGGATCATAGCAAGGTAGCACTTCTTCAGCCATCGGGTAATAATCTTTTAGAACCAACCTCCAGAAGAGCTACTAGAAATACAGACAGTTCAAACATTCATGCAAGCAATCGATCGTGGGATGAAAATCGTTTCTGGATTGAGTAATGATTTAGCTCTCCCATTAGGGATCATACTCAATGCTCACGTAACTTAACGTCCTTCGCCGAGCAGTAGAGATGAGTTATCCTTTCCATTTATTTTGTAGCGGGACGGCTAAAGAGTTACGCTTTATATTAGCGGGTGCCTAACCTGTGCTAACCGCCAAAAGAACTCTGGACACTCGATTGGCCCTGACCATTTCTTGCCCTGTGCAAACTCCGTTGAAATGAACAGTACTGAACACCAAAGCAGTATATAGAATAGAATTTTGATAGATATTCCCATGCTCCTTACCTTTTTGCTACCTCATTAAATATGATGATGAGTATTGAGCAGAAACTTGGTATCAATTATGAAAGCTCAATTAAGATTCCCTTTGCATTACCCGGATTGTTCGTCAATGCTTCCGTTCCAGTGTAATCACCTGCTAATCAATGAGTACTTGTAGGTCCAGCAGCTCTTCCTTCTGAATTCTAACGAAATGGAGATCCATATAGTTTACCATGAAAAATTTATACTATAAGATACATGAAAGTAGTGGCTAGTTCGGTTTCAGTATAAAGTGAATTTTTCCGTATACTGACCAAAAGGAGTGAAGAGATTAGTTGTCTCGTCACGGTCTCACCAGCAGTCTCAGTTCATTGACCCAACCTAGGATCGAAACCTGGATCTTACAGTTAGAACGCCAGAAAGCTATCCATTTGACCACTCAACGGCTAATCAGACCGCTTTTCTTTCTTCCTCTTCTGTATTTGTTGATCACGAAAACGGAAATAGTAACTACTCCAACTTAGAACATTGAAGAGCAAAAGATGGGGTGAATAATTTTTTTTGTAAATGTTCTAAGTATATCGAAAATCTGCTACCTAGGAACTAGAAGGGCAAGTTATAAAATCATTGGTATGGATATGTTCTTGTGCTCGTGTTTATTGATATTGAAAGTAATGAGGTCATGTATATTACCCGATTCTCGTTTTGAAAAATAATGCCAATGCACCAATTTTCCAGCTTCAAAAGAGAGCAAAAGTGACAAAAATCAAATTGTAATGCTAAACACAGCTCTCCGTTTGGTCTCAATCAGTTTTCTTACCATGCCGTGGGCTTAGGAACATGAAACATCAAAACTGATGTAGAGGTTACATGAAGGACTTCGGCGGCTTCATAAATTGTTCCACATAGGTAAGGGGGCAGTGGAAGCGGGTTATGTTCGGCGGAATTTTGTGTGCAACATTTTGCAATCAGTTCATACAGTTGTTGTGTTCGGGTGGTCCAATATACTCGGGCTGAGGCAATTGTGACAATCTAACAAGAGAACAATCCATCAACAACTACTACCTCCCCTATCAGAGCGGTAGCACGCATTGCTTAAAACATCCAGGTTTTTCTTGATGTCTTTGTCCAGTTTTAGTGTACTGGTCTCATAGATCACGATTCCCTAAGCGATTGTTATTAGCTTTTGGAAGGTGCTATTCCCTGAAGCCATCCAACCATTGCGACAAATATTTGACATTGTGAAAAGCCACGACACATGCGTTTTATCCTCTCTCTCTCTTTATAAATATATATATCGCAGAATTAGTTACATCTTTTCCAATCACTGGTTTTTGCTACTACATGTTTGCGTCATATTTTGGTTTGGGAAAATAGGGTTTAAAAACTTAATTAGTGACTAACCGTATTTAGATTAAACGTGTTCGCAAAATTTTTACATAAATTCATTACATTTTGAATACAATTTCAGGTGGACAGTTGTTTTCAATAACTCATAATCATGCCGTTATAGTTTATATGAGGGAGAAAAAACTAGGGTTGGGAGGAGAATAAAATGTTAGGATTTGTTCGCTTTGTGCATGCGTGTCTGTGTGTATGCTGCACATTGCATTCTCAGATCTCTGCCTCAGTTCAGTTATGTGATGTCGGTCGTGTGACCCAGTTCTGAGGGATCGGTGTTGTTGTGTGAAAATTTGTGTGGGCAGAGGGAGGGGTGGGTACACGAACCCAGGGGTGATGGAGAGCTTGGATAAGACGCTCCTGGGCCCATAGCTCTGGGGTCAGATATTTAATACATATGGCTTCGGCTACAGCCAACGTACGCATTCTAACATATCTAGACCGATTTGGGGGAACGCGATAAATAATGCTGAATGCTTCACATGGTTCAACACGATGGCCGGTATCTACCAAGTGGACGAGAATCGCATTTGTTATATATTCGGAACCACTTTGAATCAGCCAGCACGGATAGCGTTCTTTCACGTGGACAGATAACTGCTATGCCCTACGACCGATATAGAGTCAAGTCAGTCAAGTCAAGGAATGGCTTTATACACCCCGAGAGGTGGATATTCAGCAACCACATAACCATAATGTATCAATAAATACGTAAAACACAATAGTATGATACGGCAATTAAAAGGATATGAAAAGGGACAGCAACAACCAAAATGAGTGGCACACCTGGGTGTTCATGAGGGATTTAGTGTAGTGTTTGACGCAGATTTCCCGTAACGAGGTCTTGGTTTGTTAGAAATCGGGCGAGATAAGGAACAACAGACCGCCTGTAAGCTTCAGTGCGAGTCTTTATGAGTTTGTGAGTGGAACGGGTGGATGAGTGAGAAAGGCAGTCGCTAAGAGAGGAATAAAGAGGATGGAAGGTATCAGATAAAATCTTATTAGCAAATGTTTTACAGGGTTTGAAGTGATGTGTCACCACAAACTCTGCTAGATGTTCCCGTGGTATGAGACTACAAACGGTGAGAAATCTGAGGGATCGGGAAATGAGTTTGAAGTCCTTGTTCAAAGGACCGGGGAAGATAACAGGGGACCCATAAAGCCAATGTGGCAAAACGCACGCAAGAAACAAAACGCCTTATGAGGTGGTTTGGAATGGAAAGGGATTTAAGGCGTAAAACATAAAAAATGAGCCTCCTGACCTTCAAAAAGACGTCATTGACATGGTCAGAC
>UZAN01039372.1:123328-135570 GCA_900618425.1 Echinostoma caproni | reverse complement strand
GTTAAATATTCCGTGTCGGTTTATGAAGTTATTTGAGGCGGAATATATACTTACGAGCAAGCGGCAGCGCACACATGCACGCTAATGCAACTCAAATATTTCCATATATATTGAAGAAGTTTCCAAATAACACGAAATGGCTCTCATATTATCGGCATTCTTTTGGTTCAGTTACAGCAAAACAAGTCAAAAGTAACTGAACTACGACTGAACATGTATGACAATGCAAAATTAAATTGACAGCTACTGGCTAACACACCCAACAGCTTGCCATTTACCTGATTATTTTCTTGAGTATTCACTGTTGGATTAGTGTTCCTCTCAGTCCCTTTTAGCATACCATTTGATAAAGTTACTCAGCAATCAGTGGATTTTGATAATCCTTGCAAGGTTTACTAAGAAACGAAATTGCGGTTTAGAAACAAGCTCTCTTCTTAGTCTGTATTGCAAATGTACTGTGTGCTGCCCTCAGAAATTTCAATTGGGAAAGTGATGTTTAATAATCCGGTTGTATTGTAACCACTTTTTCTGTACACAAGTTCATTTCACCATCCTTTGCCATCTCTCGAGGAGTGCATCCAGGTCGTCCTATCTTCCATTTCCTCTTCAAATTTGCCAAAAAGTATTTCTACCGAATGCACTGTCCCTTCTAGTGAACGGTAGAGTAAAACTGCTCCGTGGAAACGGAGTTCTTGATTTAGAATTTTTTGATGAAATCAACTTTGTGTGTGAAGATACGCAGGCAGTCCAACACGCTTTAAAGCACTTGACAATAAAAGTAACCAGAATGGGGGTTGCGACTTACACTACCAAAATTCAAGGCGCTTGTAGAAGACTAACCCTTCACTTACCATTCCTGGAGACCAGATAGAAGTAGTCGAGAGCTTGAAGTACTTCGGGGAGCTAATCACATGTGGAGTTGATGTTGAGGAGATTACATCATGAATAACGAAAGCTAGAGCAGCTTTTGCCAACATGCGACAACTTTTGCACCGCCATGATATCCGACTTTCCCAAAAGAGAAGGGTATACATCGCCGTGGTTTGCAGTGTTTTGATTTACAGTTGCAAGCTCTCGTTTCTTTAAGCGAATAATGCTGGTACACTTTCTGTATTTTACTACCGATGTCTTCAAAATATTGCTCATGTCTGATTGAAACGCTGTGTGAACAAGGACGAAATCTGTCATCCCTAATAGAATCAACCGCTCTACACCGCCTCTTATGGCTCGGGCATGATTTGCGTATGCCTGTTTATCGCGTACCTAACCGTGCTCTGGTTACAGGCACTGGACAAAGCTGGAAGAAGTAACACAACGGTTAGATCATGACCTGGCTAGATGCGTGGAGAGGTTAGCATCAGGCTTTACTTCGATTGGTGCACCTCACCTTCCATGCTGGCGGTCAAGGGATAAGGTAAGAGATACCGACGGATCAGACTCAGAAGAGGAGTCAGTGGAGCGTTTACTGTGCCGCTTGCTTATAAACAAGTAAAGATCTGGCTGACACCAAGATAATGCACAAATGAGTTTTACAGGAGAACAAAGTTCTTGTGATGGATAAAACCAACCATAATTTAAGAAAGATACCAAGATTGTTATCCGAGCAAACAGTCTTTAACCTTAATGTCCGAAGTGGCACTTAGCTTAAGTAAACAAAATTTTCTCAGTATTTCCCCTGCATTGCATTGAATCACATTTTATCAGTTAGCTCGATAAAGTGCTGATAAAATGCTGAAAATTCAAGAAGTTCAGAAAGTATATCTTGGTATGCCTTGACAACATTAGTATCGGTACCCACTTTATTTTGCAATCAGAGTTCCTATCAGATCTATAAATCGCAAGCAATCAACTCTTACCATGATGCGGTAACCGTCTTTGTTGAATGCCTAATCTATTTCTACGAAACGCGCATTATTCAAAACTTGCATGTATTTCAGGGTGATAGATATTATTGAATTCATGAGGTAGTGTTTCCATATTTTGTTACAAAACCATGGTATCATCAAAACGGTTTTGACAAATTTATCGGAGGGTATACAGTTAATATAATAATTAGTCGTGCTTTTTGTGGCTTGCCGGGAAAGGTATTCTAAATTATATACAATAGGGGCTTCTGAATGTGGAATGATTTACGTAACTCTATGTGGCTTGTTATTTACCGTAACTGAAATCAGTGAACCGTCAGGAATTTGGTTAAGAAACACAATACCGATTAAGATGGACTTTTGTGTTTGAACTGCGCCTGTTACAGGAAAAGTGCAGGTTACATTGGTTAGCTCATTGTTCTAGTGTATTCCCAGTTCGATCCCATGCTGACTACGTGCTTTGTATCGGAATTTTTTCTGCTCTGAAAACGTATATACACCAGATAATCCCATTAAATATTAATAGAAAACAGTTCATTCAGACAAATTCAGTTCTTCAGAAATAGAATAGTTTAGAAGCTTGAAAATTCACGAGTTTTCCATAGTACTGCTTCAAATTCACCCTTTAGGTGCCAAAGGTTGATTTTGATCCAACATGACTTGAATTAACATTATTACCCCGCTTCGGTCAAAGGCGCCAACACTGCTCAGGTGAAACGACTGACTAATTGGATTGTTATCTATCGTAAACACAAATTCAACGATTGATGTCAATTTGTTTGTTACAAGTCTTTCTGAATAACTTGGTACCAGTATGACAGCACTTTGTACCTACAAACTCCTTGTGCATGTAAGATAATCTGGATAAAACCGAAATCGAATATCTCAGGAAGTTCTACAGGAAGCTCCTTAGTGCAGCAACATAGTTCATATCAGTGCTCAGCCCATTTAGGTGTTATATTCAGCCATCTCTCTCCCTTATACGCTAGATCTTTTGAGCATGCAGACGAGTTAACTGTGGTTGAATAACAGGCCAATTATATATAATTCCCGGAATCCATGATTACTTGTACTGCGTAAACGTTGTTCTAAAAATGCTCCAGAATTAGTTGAGAGAACTGCGGTTCTCGACTAGCTGACTGAATGTTTTTCCGGCTGATAAAGATGTTTTCAAATAAATGCATTGATAATGTTTCGTTAAAACATACCCATTTTGATTGTATACATGGCATCCTTAGATTGCGAAGTGAACCAAACGCTACTCCTCCAAAATATCGTGATTCCCTTTGACTAAGTCACTAAGAGTCAAGGACGCTTCTGTACACATCAAAAGCCTAGAAGCAACCCACTTTCGCCTATTTTTTCAGCATGTAATTGACTGCACCCTATATTGACTACTGACTTTATTCCCACGTGGCTAGTCCTTGAGAATCAGGGGCACAAAGTTTCTCAAGTAATTCTAACCAAAATGGTCCAGTGACTGATTTTCCAGACAAGTATTGAAGCACTGAAATTAGGGAGGTTCTATTCATTTCCCCACCGTCGCTTTCTGAAATTTATTTTTAAGTACCGAAAATGATAATAATAGAATACCTACAAATTTTGACAAAATTCGTGCAATAACACGAATTTTCAAAATCTATTCATGGAATATGTTTTCACTCCTTTCATAATGTGATACTTGCTTAAGCATTTAGTATTCATTTCAATTTTTGAATAAATTAAGATAACATATCGTAATTTACCGGCATAGTTACTTTGTATTGCATGGGGAAATATATGTCGTCTATAATAAGTGGACTGAAGAGATCAAGCATCCTCATGGAGCAGTGTTCATTTATTCAAAAGAATGCTACTCTACACCAGATGGTTTCTAATTTCGACCGGTAACTTTCGATTTACCATAAATTTTATCATGACAATCAAGGTTGTCCAGATACAAATAGGGATACAAGAGTACTAGGAACATTGGTCTGGGGAAATGAAGTTCGAAATAGGTGTTTTACACCCATTGCTAGCGATGCATGAGTTTGATATTGGAAGCTGGAAATTATTTTTTTATAGAGAATCGTGTTGAACGAGTGCAGTCAACATCTGTAGATTTTTCTCTTTCAACATCATTCGCAGAAGTCCTTCCGCCCGGTATCCCCTTAAGGCTGATGGTCCATTGGAATCAGTTGGATTATGGGGATATATATTCTGGTGGGAGACTGTTTAACTAGTAAATCTTTTCACCGGATGTTGTTTGTTCTTCAAAAATGGATTGATTTAAGTTACTGGCTGCCAGGGCATCGTTGAAGCGCAAAAATATGAACATCGTACTTTCAAGTATATTTGCACAACCATTAAAACTGCTTATAACATATATTCAACATATTATTCCTCACTGTCGTGACCTACAATTGACTGATACTCTTGTCATGCATGATCGTAACCGGATGAAATGATTGATCAATTGATTGACAGATACGGTCATTTGGTACGCACGCACGCACTCACACCATCCGAATTGACTTTACCAGAATATCGATCGGCTCCAGCCAATTGGATATTTGTATTGAACTGTCTTCGCTATTTTATTCGTTGATTGTTTGAATGCCGGTTTGATGGCATGCGGATGTTGTGTGACGCTTGAGCCAGTGTTGGCCTGCCTGACTNGCCTGACTTCCTGCGTGTCGCCCGTTGCTGTTCGTTTCCCAGTGGATGGACCGGCTACATATGTGCCATGTACAATAAACGTATTGCTTAATTCACTGCGTGCTTATCTACCTACTAAAACATGAGAATACAGAACCAAACTAACAAAAATTTCAACAGAAAACTCTAACTGAGTTATACTCAGTTTTCAACGTTTTATTCCCCACTTTTTGGTATTTCTGTTCACTCACTTAGTTTTTATGAACAGACATGCCATAGGTTAGTGTGATGATCAACGACGGGCACTGGGCATCTACTTTGTCCGTGTTGGGACTCATGAGCAACGCAAATTACATTTTGTGCTATTTAGACTCATAAACTTTCGGGTTCAGTGCTGTATTCTTTACTGTTAGCCTATGCATTCATCAAAAATCATAGATTTACATAGTTACGTAAGTGAACTGTGTGGTATGGTCCATGCGAATCCACAGGCATTATTGTCTCTGCATCCTTGTGGTGCCTGTCCATGAAATCGCAAGTAAGAGACAAGTACACATTTCATTTGGCCGCTTGCACTCAGACTGGAACTTCTACAAGACCACATCACACCAACAGCCGACATGAATAAACCTCATTTCGAATCTGTACTGTCGTCCGCACACACATCAGTTCCAGAGAAAATTTCTTTTCTAGTATTTTCCAACCACCCGTTTGCACTGCACAGTCCCTCTATCCTGTTAACGAGCTTCATCCAATTACGTCTACAGGGCAACGAATTGTATGACAGTACCAACCCGTCGAAATCTCAGTCTGAGATCTGACAATGATCTCGAGTTAAATGTGATTTTGTTGTCTCCAACAGCCAAATGAAGAACATATTTTCATCAGCACAAAATCATGATACTGGACCTAACCCGACCCCGATGAATTTGCAATCCCTTCTGTTTGGGTCACTTTTACACCAGGCTCTCTGTAAATTTAGTGTTATCGCTTGTGCAGTTGAATCAACACGAATGATACCTTTGGTGCTCTGGGGTATGAACTACCGAGATCAGTCAACAGATTGCAACCTGTAGAAGGTTTGGTTTGAATGATTCGGTTCAAAGGTGAACCGAGCACTAATTAATAATCCATCCCATCCGGCCTTCCACTTCAAGTTATCGTATTACTAGCAATTCATCATCACATGCATACCCATTTCTATAGATGTTACTACCACCTGTCGGAGTTTTTGTGTACCATTGTTCATCTCACCCTCTCCCTATAATCCATTTTGACCAAGAGGGGACTTTGGGATCACAGGCTGTCTTGTGTCTGGGTGACGCATCACTTGGGGAGCAGCGGGGGGGGGGGACTTTCCGGTCTTCATAAACTGTTGAGATTTATGTATGTTCGGCTTGGGTGTATAAAACGCATTACCAGATGTATTTCCCTTTGAAGTTGCACTTCCCAAGTGAGATGAGTGTAATAAAGGGATTTAGGGAGCTGAAACTGAACTTCATAGCGAATGATACAACAAGTGAAAAAATGCAATGAATGCCACATATGTCATGTAGCATAACCGACTTGAGGATGTTTTTTTCCTCAGCGAGTAAATGAAGAAAACGCAGCTGACGAGACGAATCACATTCACTACAGTTTGTTTCAATCACACAATGAAGGTGATTGATCCTCGTTATCTCTCGTGACAGGTATTCCTTGACTTATCATAAAACGCTAAATATTATTATAAGCCTAAATAACTAACTTCGATGAAACGTTCATTGTAGATTATCAGTTTTGCGTCGCTGATTTTGTCAAAAAGATAAAGAATTGATGAATGTTAAAATGATTGAGATATCGGAGGGTTTGGGTAGTCGGGATGCAGTCAAAGATTTCCAGTTTTGGTCAGTGCTTAATGGAACTGGATTCACATCTAAGTTGTGCACTCCACTTTTGGTGACCAACTCCCAACCGATAAGGATGACACACACAAAGGAGGAATAATTGGGGTTGTGTGGTCCCAAAACATCTCAAAGCTGAATGCTACATTTATCTAAAGGGTCAAATTCACTTTATCTTCCTCGAGTCTAGATACATCTTCATATTGTTGATGAACCAATGGCAAACAACAATAACTCCAGGAGCCCAAATGCAACCATATTTACATCTGAAGCAGTTTCAGACACTCCATGAGCACTGTCACTATGACAATGTCCAAAGAAACAACATAAATCGTTGAGTCAAAAGATTGTGTTCTATCGACCTTAAAACATTGTTTCTGAGACCTACATAATGTCACAGAAAGAGTCGATTTGGGATGCAGAATGACTCCTTCAGATGATTTCAATTTTCCTAATAAATATCCTATCGTGAACTTGATCGAGTGTCTTGTCTGATACACCACAATCGTAAATTTCTCACAAACTCAATCAAATATGTGTAGCACACTTCTTGACTTTTCTGTGGTATTTAATTCCATTTTTTGATCACCTCTACTTCAGAAGATGCTCCAAACGTCACTATTCGCCTCATATATCGACAAGGATTACCAGATAGCTTTTGGGACGTGACCAAAACACTGGCTTCAAACTCAACCGTAATTAACTCTGATGATCTGTAGAATGTTGCATTTTTATTTATGCAGTTCTCCGCTGAGCTCCTCCCATGAAACTAATCATGTATGGTGTATTTCAAGCATTATCAACCGATGATTATCTTAACAATTTTTCCGTTCTTCTTCAACGCGTTTTGGCGTTTTCTGAACACAGACATCTTTCTCCTAATCCGTTTAAATGTTCTAAATGGATTTTCATCTTTTTCCCTCAGTTTTGTTGGATGATCCATCCGCCGTTCGCATCTTTCATTCACTCAGAACATAATGTACCTCGAGGTGGTCATTAGTAGAAATATCTACAGGTTGTTTCTTGCTTTAAACTTTCTATTCGAGTACCAAGATCCAGATTCTGATTTAAAATCTCCTCTGTTCCTCAATGCTTTTTAACCAGTGCAACTTCATCGCCAATCTGTATTTTTAAAGTATTCTTTACGAAACATTCCAAGGTTTTATGTCGCGGTATGCGTGTATTAACTATTTCTTCCTGGATCCTGCTTAGTTAACTTGTAAGGGGGTNGGGGGTCTAACAGTTGCATGAAAATCTGTGGTCTTGAAAATTCTTCTGTCTCCCTCACTTCGGTAATAAGCATCTCTTACGATACCACTCAGGTTCCCTCAAACGCGTTATCGCTATCAGAATCATCCTGTATTGGAACTCGCTACTGAATGTTCCGCTCGTGCATAGATAACTTGGTCCCCAGTGAACTGCATACTACTGTTCTCTGAGTCGTACTATATTTTACCTCTGTGATTATCGGTCAAATAGTCTATATCACAATCACGAGGATCGTTGCTAGTCAAACAAATGAAAGGTCTATGCGTGTACACGTTTGACGGAACAGTTCAATTCGAGTAATGGTAATTAAAATGTCTTAAAACTTTGCTTTTTGCAATTGAGAAATTGAATGGTGGAAAGGCTGCTGTCAAGTGACATTCGTGAACCGCGTCTGCTGGACAAGGAGCCACTCTGTAGGCATATCCATCCACTTGAGGATCAGTATCCGGATACTGTCCATGATTGCACTTCAAGCTAAAAATAGAATAGTGAAGCAATGTTGCTTGGGTTTGTGGAAAGCAGACTAATAGGGAGTAGTTCCTAGTCACCAACTCCGTTTTTCGCACTATGATATAATACACATCAAAAGCCAAGGGATTACTACACGATGCTCAATAGAGGAGTAGTGATTGAAGGCAGAAACGCAAACGAAAACAGACAGAACATATTCAATCAGATTAAGATTATCTTCGTATGCACACAAAGGAGAAGGCAATCAACAAACAATGCCGCTCTGTTAAAACGGGTACACACGATGTTAACCGGGTATTTTAAAAAATGTCTGGTCCATTTCTGTTCAGGTTTTATACATTCACATGACCAAAGAAGAATATAATTACGTTTGCTGGTTGGTCCCTCATCAGTAGACTGAAGAGGTCTCATGTACCTGATCCCGATTTTTATTTGCATTCTCTGCATTGTCGGTGTACTTACTCGCAGTCAAACAAATTGAAACCATTTTTTTAATACTAATTTTCGGCCTCAGTAGGTTTCCTGCTGTCTCCATGGCTACATTCAGAAAATTATTTTGCAATTTCTCTCTGAATGTTTGGATCCAAGGTACCTTCAATGGTGTTTGTTTGCAAAATATTTGATTTAATATTTGCCTTTTTTGCATGTAAATTTACGGGTATACAGACATGTGACTAAAAGTTATTTTATTCTTCTCATTTCTTCGGATTTCTTTGATTGTTTGTCATCCAGAGACGACTCATTTTGAGAGCATTTTTACGAAATCCTTGCTGAAAAACAGAATTCTGGTGCACTTTGTCCGAAATTATACAAAACGGTGTCAAAATTAACGTGTATAAGACGGGTTAGAGCACCGTATTTCTGATGAGTGAAAGTTTCACAACAAAATCAACGAACAGTACCTGATTGACTTGAGTTCGAACAGGCTGGGCAAAACCGGTCGTTTTTTTATTTGATGAACACATGATCTGAAAATGTCGACCGTTGACCTGAGGTGCAAGGGTTTCAAATTCAACTCGAGGTTTTCAGTTCGAATCTTTGTAGAGCCACAAAAACGAAAGGAAACGCTGAACAATTCCAAAATAAGCGAAACTATTATGCAAAGTTTATTTTCCTTGGTTGTCCAGTTTGCACAACTTGCTGCTCATATATAAACATAATGTTCAGGTTGAACAATCCACCGTTTGAATGTGAACAAAATAGCAGGATTAAAGTGAGTGTTTTTAAAACAAATTAATATCCTAAACCATGGAGCAAATTATAATTATAAATTTATTTCTTAGAAATTTGCTAACTAAAATCTTGTATATTGGCTTGGGGGAGGTCACAGCTTACAGCCAACGAATAGTGGAAGGAATTCGTTCATCTAACTCGTACTGTGCTCATCTTTGTATCCAACTACTGATAAAAATGTACGAGGGAGACACCAATGTTTCCATACGGCAAGATTTAGAACCGAGTGTTGATTACATCTGAATGTGCACGATATAGCACAACCAGTCTTTGAGAGCTTGTTGCGAGCATCGCATCTAGCATATCTTAGCACTAGTGTCCGGAGTTATGACTCCGTTGGAACCCTTTCACAATCTAACATGTACCATATCTTGTAAATGGTAAACGAAAAACGATCTGATCAGCTGTCCGGTGGCCCATTGTGTAGCATGCTTCCATTCTGTCTGTGAGATCCTGGGTTCAATCCCCAGTTGGGTCGATAGATTCATACTGTTGATCAGACCCAACTAGGCAGGAACAGCCGTACAGTTCACGCTTCATTTGCTCTATTTACGACGAATTCCTTCTTTTGAATTATTTATTCATAATCAACGACTCGGGGTACGCAACACAGACACAGATCTTGGTTTAACAGTTGCTTTTTAGCACCTTCACAACCTGTACCGAAAACAAAACAATTGTGGTTGAGATATTTTAGGTCATAAGTAGTTCGGAGGAGTTGTGGCTTTTGAAAGCAATTCCGGCATCAATCTGAGACAGTTAAAATAGCCATAATGCATCCAAGAAAATAAGTCCAAAAATGTGAATAAACATGTTTGCCGATTGGAAAGTGTTTTGAAGTCATACCCTTCATTATTTACGTTAAAATCGGTGGTTTTGATGGATTTTGATTGTTTTCTAATGAAATTCATTTTTAGCTTGAGAAGACTTTATTCTAGATGAAGATTCATCAACTTTGAGGAGGGAATAGAGAATGACATAATTCAACCTATATTGATCGGTATCTTACTAAAATACAGGGTGCTCGCAATGACTTTATTTAGTAAGATGTCACATTCGATCAAAGTAAGCCCTTTGAAATATTCATGGGTTTTCCTTCAGACGGAGAGCTTGCTTGCCAGTCAAACGTCTTCCGTGGCTTCATGTCTAGCCATCGCTCATTCCTGACCTCCTTTCAACACAAAATAACAGGCTTATTGAAGGAAAATAACTGCTGTTCTAATACTTTCGTCTTAAAGTTGAAGATACGTCCGTTGACGCAAAACTGTATTGTTTTGAGGTATCCGGGTCTTCTCTGAGTTCCACGAATAAGAGCATTGGAAATCGCGTAAACAACTAATCAACAAATTACGTTCATAATCCATTTGAAGCACATTCCAGTACAATAATTTTCTTCAGGAAAAAAGCGAACTGTTACGTTCTCGTCGAATGTTACATTTCTGCTTCAGAACACGACAATTGGCGTTTCAAGTCACCTTCCAATTAGGAAGAACAATGTAACACCTGCGTCTTTATCAGAATGTTTTTTTCCAGTAATGCAGTGTACTGAACGAAATAACTGAAAATCTAGGAAAAGCATGTAACAATACGTCAGGTACTGATAAAAATGATGCAAAACATCATAAATCAATGTGTTTTACACTAATCAGGGTGCGTGTATTGATTCTTTTATTGCAAGAAATCAGTTATTATTGATTTGGAGTGCATTTCAATTAGAAAAACTACAATATTTTCGGCTTGTAGAAATCAATACATGAAAATTTGCGTGCGATTAGAAAGCGTAATTCCTTTTTCTCTGGTAATCATCAGGGTCTGGTATGAATCGTGTCGATCTAATGGCTATCATTTATCGGAATATCTTTTGAACAACGGTATTGACTGTTACCTTTTCAATATTCTTTATTCTAGTCTAATGTTTAGTGATTCAGTTATGGTCAAGCTCGATGACCACCGGAACACCATGTATGTCCAACTAGTTTTGAATATTTACTGAGCTAGGAAATTTCATTCTTCATAAAAAAACAAAATGTCTTTTTACTTCATTTTAATTTATTGAATATGCAAATGCACAGTCAAACTTCAGGAAGGGGACTGCGACCATACAAAAGCTACCTGGGGAAATATAGAGATAAGGAAGACGAGCGGCAGTGGTGCGATTCGAACCCTGGACTTCCGGATCGCAATTTGGTGACCTAATCACGTGACCATCACCGCCCAAACGTCAATCAAGGTATAAGTTTTCACTTCCGATGATGAAACGTTTGCATTTGACTTACCAAACTCATTGTCCGAATGAGCTCAAAACTAGTCAGCTTGAGGTACCTAAATCAACTTCTGTTCAATCGTCTATTGAAGCAGTTTATTTAACCAGTACCATTCAGATATCTGTTTCTCAATGACGTATGTTCGTCTTACCTTGTGTTTTCCCAGTTTGATTGCACAATCGACACCCTTGATTGCGATGTCTATCATGTTAGTACCTTTAACTACCATGGAACAGAACGGACTGCTATTCGATTGATGGTAGGGTTGTGCATTATATTATTGTAGCTTATAACTGAGCACCTTTTGGACTTCATTTGCGCTCACAGTACAGTTGACGGCGCAGTTGGAAAGCACCAGACTCTAGTTTTGCTTGGATAAAGTTTCATCAAGGATGAATATCAACCGGTTTGTCCATAGAGCTTGAACTCTGAATCACTTGCATGTGAGTTTGTAAATGCAATAGTTACCTCAATTAGAGGTTGATCTAAATGACTCGTTGCGGTTTGCTCAAAAGTTATCTTCTTCGATATTTGATCGCTTTACATCGATCGCAGAGCACAAAGAAAATCCTAACATTTTGCATGTGATACGCGGATTCTTAACAAATTGTGCTTTGTAT
>UZAN01039372.1:86791-122687 GCA_900618425.1 Echinostoma caproni | reverse complement strand
TTTAATCCTATATGGGATTTTTAATGATTACGTAATTGTTAGGTCACCTGGTATTTTGGACCGTTCGGGATTTGATGCGTATGGAGTGGGGGGTGGGGTGGGCGGTGGAGTTTAATCACAACTTTTTTGGGGTACACAGACCGGGGATTGTGGAGACGAATTCCTGCCACTTCCGCCGTAGAAAGCATACGATGTCTAAGCTTCATTCATTGTTGGTAACACACACTACACAGGGAGTGTAATGCCTCGGTCACTTACAGAGTGTGATTTATTTCAAACAAGGTTTGAAACAACTGCACCCATGAGAGACCTAACCGTTCCTGTATTTATCTGTGCTAGGTAGTAATGATGGACTGGTTCGAACATGCGCCTGATCGTGTAGACTATGTAAGTTAAGCCACAAGACGAAATAAATCCATACACAAAAATTGGGACTGTCTTATCCGGTATTTTGTCCTTCAGTCCGAAACATACAATTGGCTGGGCGTGAACAAAACATTGAACTTCGCTGCATAATACATCTTACAAAAAGTACCGAACAGTTGCCGTAGTATCACCTCTGCTGATATCTCCCACTTTAAGTTCAAAGAAATATATACAGACATCCTTCTGACCGCTGTCTTCTTCACAGTACCTGCACTACACTGACTTATCTCGCTTTCCAGTCGTTCCGGATGGGAATTATACATGAAGATAACACGTAAGAACCGGAGCTCCTCTCCTATTGTCTTTAAGACAAATCTTCTTTGTCCTGTCGGGAAGACAGCGCATGAAGTTCCTATTTATTTTCAACAATTTTAAGCTGTAAAAATCACTGTGTTCAGCCTTCCAATTGGCCTTACTATTCAATGATCGTTGTACTGAGCCATTCTATCTACGACTTAGATAGAGTGTACCGCTGAGCAGTACTGGGCTTGCCCAACAGCTCATTTTGGAATTTTGCAATGAACTCATCAGGGAACAAAGGTCTTAGCTATGATCTTTTTATCGATACAACTGATCGCTGAAGTTAACTGGAATGCTGTACGTGCAAAATAAAGCAGTTGTTTCAGGTCCTCCAAAGAAGTGTTTGTGAGGAATGTATGAGGAGCATAGCAGGACATTTATTTTAGTGATAAACGAATTACCTATCTGCTAGGGAATGACAGGCGTTTCACAACTATATCTGTCATGTATTTGCTTCCGATAGACACGATTGGGTAGCACCAAAATTAGCTGTTTGTTACTTCCCACATTTTGTCAAAAGCCGCCCCTCATGCACATGAAAAGCTTATGGTTTTTCCGCCCTTTATTTATCCACGTGAAAAACACATGACGCAATCACTGTACTCAAATGGTTTAGTGAGATTATCCACTCAAAGGAACTGTTTAATACCTTGATCTTCAACAACCCTCGAGTTAGTCTTTTATGAGTATCTTTTCGTCCAGTAGCCCCATACTTGCCCCATCTCGGTCAATCTACCAAATTGAGCAACGGTGTAGAAGAAGATAAGCCTCTAAGACCAACTAATCTGATCACGAATAAGAAGATTTACTTTGAGTGACTGATCGATATCGGTTTGCATTCTTCCCCTCGATTATGGTGGAACAACCGTTTTCAGATACCCGTATTATTCACATATGCTGTTATTAATCTTAGCCATTTGTGCTACCATTGTGAATATACTTTTTATTTAACTTCAGTGCTATATTTTTCTTGTGCAGCACTAGTTGCATATGACACTGACGGTAACACTCCCGGTAACGATTGCTGTTTTTAGTGCTAATCAATACATGAACCTGATTTGCATCAAAATATGTGTTGTTGATGTTGTTATTGTTCATAGATTATTAAGGGAATTCTCTCCGAAACCTGGATGCTTACCATAACGTAAAAATAGCAATAACTGCATAATGCTCCTTGCTGCTTTTAAGTACAACACATAAGCATCATTGTACCGTCCTTCTGATCAAAACCGAAGCCTGCAATCCGACGTGATGTGTGCATACTGTTGGAAATCGGTTTAAATTACTGTTTTGCCAAGAGAACATTAGGCACTGAATATTCAATGCGTGATCAAACACAGTGGAATCAGTAATACTAAAACGGTTATAATCAAGTGTTGACTGCAAAATCATTTGGCGGACTTTCCTTTATGATCTATGCCCATCATAGTTCCCCTTTTGACTGACAAAGCATGTCGTTCTCCTGAAGTTTATTTCCTTTCAGTTTTTTTCATGGAACTGTATCAGCCTACTGTTATTTTCCTAAGTGTGTTCCTAAAATGAGAGTTCACTGGTGAATTTATATTGTAATCAAATAATGTTCTCAATTGGAATTATCTTCCTTGTGTTTATCTTCTTTCCTGGGAGTTAGAGTATGTGCAATTAGTGAGGCATTCACTATGTATCATTGAAAATGGTTTGTTGAACATCCGTACCTCTTTTTCTACCTTCTAAACCGGTTTATGTCTCAAACTGAGAACGAAGTGTAATGTAATTAAGGTGACTCCATAATTCCATGGCTACGTTATCCGTTGAATCACAATATTCACAAGAGATCCCGCCCTTTCGCAACCAGTGTTGATGTTCCATTATAAAATAAAATGACAATAGAGTCTTGTGATTTTCACTCAATCTGGAAGGTATCATCTACCTTATATAAATTTGAATGCTGTTTTTCATAATCGTAAGGAAATTCATTACCCTCTGTCCACCGTGAAACGGATTCTATTTGCCTCAAGAATACAATAATAATCTCGCTTTTCCAGAATTGCCAATGACTGGGCGGTTGCATCACACACTGAAACGTGCCATATATCAACGTGTAACGCTAGAAGTTTGCAGATTCCCATTTATTTTGCAACAGCAGACAAACTATACCAAGTGATTAGGGTGAATGAAATAGTGATCTTAAAGTCCCGAGTTGAAATCCCGCATCGCCATCACCGTACACCCTCCTTATTTCCACATATCCGTTTCATATGGTTACAGCTTTCTTCAAGAAAATTGACGGTACATTTTGATACTCAATAAATCATCAAGGAAGTAAGGACATTTATTTACTATGAACTGGGACTCGTCGGATCCCATAAAGCACACAGGTTGGCATACCAGAACAGAAGTGGAACGGAATCAAAGAATGGCTACTGGTTAGCGGTTATTCAAATAATTTACCTAGACATTATGGTACAAAGAAGAACGATTCCGACTGTGTTCCGATGCCATAAAATTCGGCCAAAGCAAAGTTGCGCTTTAAGGGAAACGAAATATTCAACAAAGTTATTTGCAATGTTAAATCAGTTCTAAAACTCAAACACAGAATCAGTTCCCCACACTGTACAATCTTAGATAGATTTGAGCTCCGCCTCTCAAAAAGGTCTCATCAATTAGAATGGCCCATGCGTAATTTGTGTAGTCTGCTTGCAGATGCGTTACCATTCACGTGGGAAAACTAAGACTATTTATGGCCTCATAAGTGGCAAAACACACGCATGTGATCGATTCAATCAAGTGACGCAATGTGACTCCATCGTTTGCGAGACATCACAACGACAGGTCACTATGTTGGTCGGACCCACTCGGGTAGTGATGCCACTTGATCACAAATCAATATTTTTGGTATTTTTGATGTTTTACCGATCACTCAATAAAAGCCATGCCAATGTGAGCAAACCAATTAACTCACGGTACTTGTTAGCTTCAATACTAACCTTAACCGATTCTCAGCCTTTTTCACAAACGAATGAACTATGTAACAAATGTTACACTGGGCATTTTTGCTGGCAGTTAATTTGACACATTACGCGGTATAAATCAAACAAAAAGACATACAATGCTAGCATCTCCAGATCTATGTTATTGATAGGAGAAGTGGGACACTATTTCATTCAAATACGATGGAAATATTTGTGGTGAACGACAAAGAGCACTGGACAGCTGGTTTGTCCTGCTGGGAACTCGTTAGCATTACGTACTTTTGGTGTCTCTGTCAGAACTCGAACAGGGTACAGAGGGGTTAGAATCTGACCCTCTTAAAGTACCACGATGTTGGATGAAACACCCACCGTATACAGCTATTGAAATTCTATCACCTTTCATCAATATCCACTTCTTTGATACATCCAACTGAAATGACCAAATTCAAATGATCTCCTTTGCTTCGTGAAGATCTCTGCAGTTGATATGTGCATAAATCTGAATTGGCATCGTTATTGGGCCGCTTTTTGAGTTGACAGACACAGTGGTCTTGCAGACGTTCCACTCTGTGGGTCTAGGGTTCAAATCCCTTAGGGGACTACAGGTATGCACTACTGTTGAGATCTAATGGGAGCAACGGTCTGCTAAAATTCTCTCGATTTTTGTTACGCAGTGTATACGGATTCTTCTAAGCTTTTTGACTCAAAAATTGCCAGAATATAAGTAATCATCAACATTAACTAACTAAGAGGAAAGATTGTTACTTCTCGATTAATTTTCTGATGGCCTGTGACGTTACATCTAGTTCCATTTTGCTTGTTCACCGAGCTTTGCAATTTGCTTGCAATTATTTCATCACCAACCGAGGTGACATTGTCAGTGTTTGTGAAGTGGCCCCCGTTACGCACAATTCTCAGCTTGACTTTGCCCCACCATTCGCATCTCACGTATGAGCTGTTCCAGGTTTGCTCAACGGCATCAACTGGTAGGCAAACAATTACGTTCTCGGAAATACGTGCTCCGTTATTCTCTATTCGCGGATTGATGACACATAAGGTTAGGTAGTGTTTCACTGTTCCCTTTTTGACTTTTTCCCTATTGATGGGCTGAGAGTAATCCAGCGTTTAAAATAAACTGATTTAGTTTCAGTGCTCAAGTTGTGTATTGCACATTTCTTTTCATAACCTGTTTATGGAGACATATTTAGAGACTCGAAGTTTTACAATATTGCGTCAGCTTTTTGAGAATACAGTGTTAAGTACCATATTGAGAATGCAAGTCAAATATATGATCATTAAAGGTAAGGGTGTAACGGTGATGGCCTCACTTAAAGGGGTAATCAAGTTGCTGTGCACTACGTTTCTTTTTTAGGTACAATTTTAATATATTTGTTCACTTGAAGGTGGAAACTCACAACTTCCTTTGATTTGGGCCCTGATTGCGCTCAACCATTCATCCAGTAAAACAGACATCTGCATTATACTCCAGCTTTTTATGTATTTGTCAGTAAACCACCGCGACTGCCCACAGTCATCACTACTGCAATAATAACTTGTAAAAGTATTAGGTATTAGTGAATAGATTATAGACAGGTTTGCTGAAACAGACAAATGCAGCATGTAAACTCAGAGTCTGATTCTTTTCACCTCTTAATGAAGATTCATATTAACTTGTAACCGAGGGATATAATATAATGACTCACTTCGGACACGTACTATCGGGGAAAACGTTTTTCCAATCACAGAGAGCACTTCACGNAGCATATTAACGAAATTTCTAACACGTCCACGCCGGCTAAAATGAGTGTACCTTAGTAACAACCGCTACAGATCGATGGATTCAATCGTGTTCAGCCTAAATGTGGACGATTTATGCGTCCACAACGTCTCATACCAAAAAGCAAAATGGTACATTTTTGCACACATATGAGTTATTCGACAAACACTGCGGCCCCGGACATAGAGAAAGCTTTAAGTACACGTCCCGTGGAATACTCACTGCACACGAGGCAGGACAGGGTAGTTTACCGTCCAAGGTTGGAAGCTTCGCGTGTCACGCGATTCCCAAATGGTCATCGTACAGGAAACAAATGTCAGTCACCGGAGTGAAACGGGTCTCTATTTCCTTCTAGCTCAGTTGGGGGTAAATCCATCTCAGTCTAATCAATCACCCGCTCTCTCGATTTTCCCCGTCCAAAACACATTCCCCTGCCTTCTGTTCAGCTCTGGTTCGTTCTCCTGACTGCACATAGTAAGCACTACATACATGTACGCAGGTTACTCCGAATAAGATGGAAGTCCACAAGTTTGCGTGGGAACAACGGCAGGTAGAGGATAAAAGGGAACGCAGTATAGCGATTGGACTAGTTAGGCACCATGAGGAAGACAATTCAAGCGGTCTGACTCGTGAGCATCATTCAGGGTAAATAGGACGACACTTTAGGGAAGTAAAATCAATGTTCCCCCTCTTTGGGTTTTCCGTGTATGGCCGAAGTGAAGTCATTATTTGAGAGAGTGTATTAGAGGAGAAGAATTCATTGTGACTCTGTGAAGGGATCACGAATTAACAGATAAAACTTCAGTGAAACAAATCATTTTATCAGTGACAACCCCTCATTAACCTGAACAGAAAATGTGTTGTTTTTTCCCCTTCGTTACTTGCCTCAAAACTAAAACTGAACAAAAAAAGCAGTTGAGACGTTCACTTTACTTGTCTGAGGAATCATTGAGGCATCGCTTCTGGCTAACTGTTTAAATGACGCTTGAATAGAAAAATGTTTATCTCACCAAAACTATCGTGCACAAATGTATCTCTACTTCTAACTCCCCTTGTGTGCACTGATTGGGACGGAGCGCACCAACTCATTCATTTATTAGGTGTACAATGCAGAATAAAACGTTTAAAAAAACAACAAAACAGGTAGATGTTGGCTTGAAAATACTTGGTTTCAGTGGAGAAGTGCTCCACTGGAAGTTGCTTGAGCGTTTTCACCAATTTAGCGAAAACATATGCCCTAGAAGTAGTCAGAAGAATATGAGTGGGTTCCATAGTCTCATGTATTTTGCAGTTGAGAAAAAGCCACAAACATTGGTTTAATTTAACCCAGCCCATTTCGGTGCTTTAACCCGTCAAGGCACATGAAAAAACGTTGCCGTAATATTTTTTCACTAACTTATTTTACTGCAAATACACAGCTAGTGTATATTGTCTTTAAGCACAGAAAATGCAGTTTGTTCCTCCTTGAGGAAATAGAAGACTTTCTGGTGCTTGTATTTTCAGTCATTGGATCTCCAAAGGGATACAAGTGTGCACTTATCATTGATTAACGCTGATAAATGTTTCAGTCCCGACATCAAAATTATAATCTTCGAAGGGGAATAGTCTTCCTAATTAATCAATAAATTGATAATGCACAGTAGGCCCTTGAGCAGTAATGGGGCAAGTGTATTTAAAAAATAACTCATTTTGTTCAAGAACATTTACTGGTGTTTTCGCTGGGTGAACTTTCAAACCCGTTGATGATACAACATGCAGAACGTGCCCCTTTGAGCACCAGTCTGCTGTTTACAAGATCTAACCCCAGGTTTACTATCTTCCCCGCTCCCCTTTCAAGACAGGGTCTTGGAATTTTATGACCAAAATACCATAATCATTGATCAACGGTTGTTGGTTTCTGTTACATATATAGCAGCAACTGTTTGTGACTTTGAAATTCTTCTTCCCTATTGTTGGGCATAATGCGAACTGTAGGTTTGCAGGCTTGCAAAGTCTTACTGGAAGACTTTCTGGACGTCCAACGTTCACAGTTTACCTGTGCTTTCCTCTATATCCTAGTATGAGTTTATTTATTGTCTTCGGACCTCTACAGAAAATTTAGGGTAGTCCCGTTTTGAAATAGCTCACAAACCGGCGATTATCAGCAGCGACCTCCAAGGTTACAGTTGAAATCATTTGGCCACGCCATCGCTGAGGAGTGTGAGCAAAGTATGGATATTTTTGACACAACAGCAGACAGAACGATGAAATTAAGGTTGGTTCACTGGCAAATGATCATATATAATTAAGTAATTAATCCCACTAAAACATGATATTCGGGTAATTTGGTGATTCAAACCACTATTTTCTCTCTGACTGTTATTGCAGTCTCCGAGAGTGATCCTTCAGTGGTTTATTTCAGTCCTGGTTCCGTTTGAACTCTTTAAACTAACAGCACCTGCCAAAGACTGTCACAAACTGATGGTAAATAGGCAGACTCTTAATCTATATAAAGAAGCCCACAATTACTTCCCATTGTATCGCAAAGCGGCTGTTACAACTTTTGTCGAAATTTTGTGCCTCGAGGTCACCAAGATCGTACCTTCAAGTTACTGCGGAAATACCGAAGCCTCGCACTATAAATTCATACTGAATCCTTCAGTTTCAACCACTCTGGTACGGTCAACTCCTAGCAGTCATGGATCAATAAGCACGCAGTACTGGTATTGGTTGAACGGCAGTTTTCGCAGTATACATACCCAAGCCTCGACTAAATGTGCAATTTCTTAGTGACTTATGTTGTTTTATCACTTATTCGAAATTACATTCTGAATGTCTTCCATCCAGTGTGTTGTATTAAATCTAAAATTGAGTTTCGGAGTAATCTCGCTGAATATAAGATCCCCAGTTGGGTCGATGCATTTGCACTGCTGATAAGACCCAATCAGGTCAGAACAGCTGTCCAGTGCTTCTTAGCTTTTCAGTTCACACTTCATTTGCTATACACACGATGAATTCACCTTTGAAATAAGAAAATCACGCAATTCGTGAAAAGCATTTGGTCTACTCAGTAAACTTTATGTAGATTTAAACCTAATTTCACAGTTACGATAATATCTCTGTTATGAAACAATTCTTTTGTTCCTTTAGGAATAGCTTTTGACTAACTCAATATAAGCCGATAACTCGGTAGGATAAATTGGGTCTTCGAAAACCGAAATAAATCATCAATATTTTGTTGCCACTTTGGCAAGATGGGGGTCTGAGAGTAGAAGTTGATTTGGGTTGAAAAAGACGATGCAAACTATTGCGTAAGTTCTACACTGGACTGGATAAGAATGATGTACGGGCGTGATGAAATTAGAAAAGTACCTGTCAGTTTAAGAGATATCTAATTGATGTACAGAAGACTTAAAGCAAATTTATTTCCTTGTGAGCTCTGAACCGAAGTACAATACAACTGACCGGTACTGCGACACACAAAATGACTGCGTTAAAATTTGTGCTCAGGGTAAAACCATCGATACAAATCGAAATTAAGGAAGCGGCATTATCTGCAAAATGTCCAACGTGGATCAGATGTGTAAGCAGGTGATGGATAGATGTTGTAAGCATTCTGTAATTTACTGCATTCAGAGTTATTTGTGTATATTTAAGTGAAAATAAGACGTAGAAGTTGGATAATTTTTTCCGAGCCAAATTTTAATTTTTTTTCAATGTGATAAATCACAATTTTTGACAACTCAATGATTTTGCGAAATTAACTTCTTAATTGTTTGTTACGTCCTAAAGAGATTCACTGAATTTAATTTGTTTGATATCAGAGAAACAGCACCTGTTGCATGCATTTTGAGACTCGTCAGAGCGCATTATGTTCCCTCATTCGTTCTTGCAACTCTTACAAAGAATCTACGGGTTTGGATTGAAAAACTTACCCAGGTGGTACAGAGTTGTTAATGGTCCACCATCCGTACATATGAAATGAAAAACCACATTTTCTTACATAGTCCACGAGAAAACCCACAAAGCGTCATTCACTTGTATTTACTGTTTTTCCTGTCTGATCTTAACTGCTGCTGCACACGTCTCTTTGCGAAAAAAACATTCGTGTGGTAGCAGAGAGGACACCAGGAAATCGTATTCACATCCTGATGTTCCTGAATTAACATGAACCATACAAGAAATATTTACTGGAAGTTAATTCAAATTTGAGTTGATAAATGTGCATGCCACTGGTGCATTTTCACTAATAGGCTGTTACAAGTAACCATGGAAATGAGAAATCCTAGTCGTCCGACAGCTTCGCTGCGAATACTGAAGTTCGCAAAAGGAAGCAGATCAATACTATACGGGATCATACTTGTTATACTCAAGACAAGCTCAATCGATAAAGTGAGTTAAAATCGTTACAGAATGGTATCACTCAAACATTAGGTAAAGTTCAAGTACCATGATTTAAGTGACCTATCAGCTCAAACATCCACTAGCTTGCTGGTTCGTTCACACTTGAACAGACCTCACGAGTTCACTCATGCATTGAAAGTCTCTCCATTATTCGATATGGTCACATTCATCGAACACGAATGGTCAAGTTATTTACCAAGCAATAGTATAGTCATTTACGTTCTTCCGCTCCATTTGATGGCCGAAACTGTGATACTGTAGGAAGGGGTCACTTGTGTTGCCTTTTGCTAATCCAACTCAAAGGCAGACCGATTTAATCCAGTGTATTCTTCGTGAAAAAGATGAAAATATTATTTCATTCCAAAGAGGAACTTTGTCGTTTATGTAGTAAATGGGGCGTGAACTGCAACGCTAAGACCTGGTTGGATATCATCAGCAATGCGAATCTATTGACCCAATTGTGGATCGGGATTGGATATACTGCTACGGAAAATTATAATCTATTTGAACACGATTCTACGTTGCATAGGAGAGCTAGTCCCTGGTAAAATGCTATTCTTCTCCCTATCAGATTACTGGTCAATGAAATATGGATTTACAGGACTTCCGATTAAATTGTACTGCGGAATAACTTTCTGCCTCCACAAACAGAGATTTATCCAGATGTGCAAGTATAGCGGTTGCGTTGGCTGATAATATCTGTTGGAAACCGTTCTTGGTGTTCGACCATTAAACTTGGTTTGGATTTGTAAGTGTCTTCCTCAAAGTGAGTTTCTTTAAAATATTGTTGCATGTTTCAGTCTTTCAAAAGGAATTTAGCTCCGTATGTGAAGAACAACTTGACATATGTGAGATTGCAAAAATAACTATTCTCTCTGAGGAAATATTTAGGTATTTAGTTGCACTCCCTGAGGTCACCATGTTGATCATGTTTCGTGAAGGTTATCACTGAGTTACTCTGATTCCACATCGAAACCGCAATTAACCAATGTTATCTCTTTTGTCGCGCAGAGTACTGACGGGGAGCGCGTTGTTCTCCCCTCCCCGTCCTTCTTCCCCACCCACCCACCCACCGGTACAATCCCTCGGGTATAGTTACTGATGTCTGTGGGACCAGCAAGAATTCTGTTGGCAATGATCAGATTCCCGAACCAACAAAAATGTTGGCTCGCTCAAAACAAGATGTGTGGAACTTTATTACCTACCAATCGGTTTTCCGGTGACATCTTGTGGGCCCGACTGCATGGTATAGGAGTTGCAGTTACTCAAACTAAGAGCCAGGAAAGTTAATATCCTGGCATCTAGCAAGGCATTCTACATGATTGTGATCACTAGATTGCTGAAGTATGTTTGGTATCATTCTTATTTAAGTTTGCTCTGTAAAACATAATGGATGGGTTTTCCAAATCTAAACGAACCCTGTGTGTTTTGAGCATTGAAGAAGATATAGTATCTCTCAGAGAGCTGTAAGCCTTTAGACGAACACGTTTGTTCTCAAAAAATGAACATCAAAGTCGACTCACTTTTACATCATTCAGTCGTCCGTCACGGTTATTTTCTCAATATATCCTGAAGATATAGTTTTATACGCGAATAATAAGTGATACCTCTTTTTGGGGTCATGTCACGGTGCAACGGTTGGGAGAAATTTCTATAAACTAAACCATGGTAGGTCTTGGCAATGAAATGATGGACTTTTTTCTGTCTCAAGTAAAGCAGTAATGTTGATCCCATTCACCCACTGCTACTTTAATCAATTATTGAATCCCGTATCATTCCTATTGAAATCGTTTTGCATTATTCGAACGGATCGACTTCAATTCACTTCAATTTTACCTGATTTTCTTCAGAGCAGACAGAAAACTTCAGTCAAAGCACGTTGTTTACCACGTGTTTACCTTAACAAGGTTGCACACGCGCACATACAGAGATGCCCAATGGGCAGTCTCACGCTTGCTGACATAAGTCTTTTCCACTATCAACGCGAACCATGAGCAGGCCTAGAGAAGTTGACCGATAGTCTTCGCTAATCAGTCACACATTTCTTTCAGCTAAGGTAGCGTAGACAAACATTGTTCTAATAACTATTAGGTTTTCCCGTTTTTTCCCTGTTCATCAGACTGATGGATTCGGTGCGTGTTTGTGTGTGCAGCNGCCCCCCCCCCCCAAACCCATTTACCCTTTGTATCTGTTCCTGACAGATGCGAACAGGTGAAACAGTTTCACTCAGACCAGATGAGGGTTGAACCGCGCCATGATGGATGAATCGTGATTTTCTTCCCTTGTTCCATACAATGACCGTCGCCTTGATAAATGTTTCTCACAAACAACCATACGAACTGGAGTAACCGACAGTTGATAAATAGATTGTTGTTGATTTTCTTAAATAAAATAATATATGTTCAACAGTGGTGATCACGTGATGGATACTTACGAGCAAGTATTGTGATAATTCACCGCTTCTCAGTTAGGGCCTTGGACTTGGACAATTGATTACCTTCTTGCAGCGATATTTTGTAAATTGTAGTTGAGTATATTAATTCGAATATCAGTCTTTGTATACTTATCCGTAATTTATGGTGTGGTCGAGTCGTGAAGTCGTTAGCTTCGGGGAGTTGAGTGTTTGTTTAGTTGGAAAATTCGGCAGGTGCGGTTCGCATGCTTCATCTGGTGAGTTCATGCGAATTTGTACCATCACGAATGTCATGAACGACGGGGGTGGGTAAGGGACAATGGGGTTGATCATATTGAACAGCGCTTTTAATTCGACCAAGGTGTGTCAACAACCATGGACAGAGTCACTCAATTCACGCAGGCGCGCGCACACACATACATTTGCGTCGGAAAAATGCGAATTTTCCGATTGAGCTATTTGCGTGTGTGTGTGTGTGGGGGGGGGGGGGGTTGAACGGTATACACATTGGATTTTGCTTTAGAGAGGGGCTGTGTGCACATGTACATGCATACACGGAGCATTAGCAACCTAACGCATAGAGACATGGTCGGTTACGAGTTATCACCGACAGCTACAGGTTTCGAATGTCTGACACTTCGAGGTCACGACACACACATTAGTCTAGGCAAACATAAAACGTTGGTTATTTACATTGTCATGGTCCAGTGCCAATGGATTCTTCGTCTATCGGTGTTTGAGCACATGTGCAACATGGAGGAGGATGTTGGTAACCAAATTCTTGCTCTCCTTGTTTTGGCATTTGTTAGTCCGCTTCCCACGAAGGATTAGATTTGTATTTGACAAAATAATGAATGCTTTGTTCCGTCGTAGCTGCATTCCATTGATACGTGCAACAAAACAAAAAGGGATGAATGTGCAATGGGAAAAGTGAGATAAATTTGATTTCACGAACTGTAGACAAACATCATTGCCGTTATTGTCCCTGCGGTGTGTGTGGCACCTTGGCAAAAGTTACACAAACTGTTTAGTATATCAAAGGTGAATTCGTCGTGTATATAGCAAATGAAGCGTGAAATGAAAAGCTAGAAAGCACTGGATGGCTGTTTCGACCTGGTTGGGTCTTATCAGCGTTGCAAATCCATCGACCAAACTGGGGATAGAACCCAAGACCTCATGGACAGAACGGAGGCATGCTACCCACTAGGCTACCGAGCAGCTGGTCAGACCGTTTTAGCATTTTTAGTATGAATTTGAGGCAAAAAATGAGAAAATAATTGTTACATTGGGCATTGGGTGGTAACCGAAAGTGGAAAAAACATACAACTTAATTATTAAGCGAAATGTTTCGTCTTATTGATAACTAGAACCGGAGTAATCAAAAACTCATTCCGTTTGCTCCTGCAGAACAAGTTGTACCGGTAGAAGGTGTAGAATCCTATGGGACTGTACCAGAGAACATCCCAGAGGGCTGTTATAGGCAGTCCGATCGAACCTGATTTGCACAGACAATGTGAACAGGGACTTCTCTCCTCTCTACACAAGTAAATGAAGGATATAGAAAGAATCAAAGTTGACAATTCCATCAGTGACCGAGGTGACTACAATATATTTCCACAACTCTCCTGTATGCGCCTCAAAAACCGCTTCTAAGAGCCAGAAACCTCCCTTATACAATCGGGTACCTTGAACCTCGCTTAGATTGTCTGGTTAACTTACTAACCTACACCCACACCGGACACCGTCTATCATCTCCCCTGACAAAATAAGTCACACAATGTCAGCTGGATTGCTTCTTGCCATCCATTTCAGGTTCTATTAATCAGCTCTTTTAATCTACTGATTTATTGTGAGTGGGCAGCTGATTGAGGGGACAAAATTGTGGCCCAATTCTGCCTATATTGCCCAACTTGTTTCATTAAAAATAGACCAAATTTAAAGGATAGTTCTTACATCAATTTTGTATTTTGATCGCTTTTCATTCATCTCTCTCCGATCGCTCCAGATATGATCTTCTATGAAACGTCCTTTATATTAACAGGGTACCGAAAACTTGCTTAATCACTCACTGGTGGTCGCACTATTTAATTGAAGATTATCTGTTTGGGTAAGCACCAATGCTGTGTTAAATGGCGAAATTGCTTCAAAATCCTTGTAAATTAGTTAACACCATGTTGATTATTCTATACGTGCCCACAAAGAGTACTGGATAGCTGAGGTTTCCCCGACAGAACTGTTCAGGAATATCTGGCCTCATACTGTTAGACAATTACAACGTATTTCACGTACTCCAGGCTCTGTGAGCTGACATGCACAAGACAAAACCGTATAGTTCTTGTTGCCCTTTTTAGATCCTTTCTGTAAATATAGACTCAAAACCGGATGATGTGAAGGTCAAGTGGCTGTAGGGATTCAGTGGTAGTACGCACTGCTGACGAGTCCGAAGAAAGGCGAAACTACAATCCAGTGTTCTTCATCGGGCATCATGAAGACCTTTGCCGTAAAGATTTGCATGTGAGATATCAATAACCTTTGCCGTTGCGAGGCGCATGTTTCCTGATAAGTTTTACCAGTTTCCATATCTGAAAACGTCTGAACGTTTCGCCAAATGCAATTCAAATCTTTTGTTCAAATATTATCTCTGCAGTTCATTGCTATGTATGGAAGCTAGCAGTCACGGACAATATTTCAACAACGACTCATCATCTATCTTAGCTTTATCTTTTACACAACCTGTTTTACCAACATGTCGCTATATTTATGTACCGTTACAGTTCCGAAGAACTGCAGCTTTAAAAATCAATGCCACCGAAAGCAGTTAATTTGATTTTACCAAAACAAATATTATAGTTTTTAATGGCCCGTAGATTTTGACTGCTTTCACGAGGTCACAATCACAATCTTTGGTTAACCAATGAACAAATCCTTGTGTTGAAACCTGCGGGCCCGAATAAACTACTTCTGGAACTGTTTTCAATAACGCTGGTGCACTTGGATGTGTTCAGTAAGTGGAAGCATATTGTTGTTAATATTTTGAGAAAAAAATTATCGAATATCTCCTTGCCTCAAGATTGCAAAATGAGATACAAGTACGGATTAGTCTGCTACATCTTACTGACACATTTCTAAGTATTTCTCCCCCCCCCCGCTGATCAGATTATGGCTTCAAATAATACCGTCGTTCTAATTTGAGTACTAGTTTGTATAATGATGTAACTGCCCTTTTCTATCCAGCTCAACCCATCCTAGGTCTCATGTGTGAGAGCTGGTGAATTCCCACGCATGCACACGTGACGATAATGTGGACGAACTCGTCCCCATTTTAAATCAAACTGAAGTAAGCAATATTTTTGATAGTAACTAGGTCCCGCAAATTGGTGAGGAATATTAGAGATGAAAGAGGAAACCAGAATTGAAGATCAAAACAAAAGAATAATTTCTTACGCAAATCGAATCACATTTATTAAAAGTTGCAAGTCTATTAATTAGGCGAGAACACAATTTGGACCATATCGGATCAAAGGAATTAAGGTGACTGTGTGTGTGTGAAATTTCAGAACTGTATAGAGATCCCCTTTGGAATGAAAATAACCCCAATGAACGGTTCTAGGGCACTGTCTTTGATTCGGGGTTAAGAGATTCGATTACTTCTACAGCAATTATTGGGCCTTCTGAACATTTGTACGTGTCGTTCATTTGAACAGTACTGTGCGGAACCACATCATTCCATTTTTTTACACTTTGGAGTCACTTGGACGCCAATCTTCCTCCGGTACTGTTTTTATCTCTTATTCCAAAGTGGTACAACTCATGTACACGTTTATTAAAATACTTTTGATTTAACGGTTACGTTTATAAACCTAGATATTGAAAACTTTATGGCACAGTGATTATTCATCTATTTGCTCTATATTTTTCCAATGTATTCAGTAGAGATAGAATAAAAGATGTTCCTGAAGTCATTTTCCCTGCGACAGTTCAATTGGAAGTTAACGACCGATACCTTTTACAAATAAATATTGCCCCAAATGGATAAATATCCCCTTTCCCAACATGCAATATAGAGGACAGTTTATTTTTCAATTCACTTTGTAACATTTTGCGACCTCAATTAAGTCAACTAAAGAAAGTCCTTCTGTAGAATGCTTTTGGGTCTCACCTACTTTCTTTGGTTTGTCATGGTAACGAGCTCTGAAGCACTGTTGGGACCGAAAAAATGCAGCTATCAATGTTTGAATCCAACGGGTTGTTTTGACCCCATGCATACAACCTCACTGTCCCAGGCACAGTTGATGTGGAACGAAATACCAATAAAAAGATTATAAAAGTATTAGGAAATACAGTTCGATATAACTCCCAAAACAAAACGGCGGTAAGATAATGAAGGAACTATCATCATTTGATGAACTTCTATCTGTACAGTACAACAGAAACGTTAGCTGCAACTGTACAACTGTTTCAATTTTTCTGGGTCTCGTCATTTGCGATAGTTCACCGACTCAAACTGAGTATCAAATCCAGAACCATATAAGCACAGAAAAATTTACTTGCTCATTTGGCCTATTCAGAGCAGTTTATCAGATCGATTTGCGTTTTTTGATGAACACAAAAAAGTTGGACGATGCTTACGACCATTGCAGTACGCCTATTGGCTCTACACAAGTTAAAAACTTCAAAATCTTCAAAATAACTCTAGCATCCCCTTGACAAGTCAAAAGTAAAATACCGCGATAAAATCCAACCTACTTCATGAGTAAACGTCAATAACGAAGTAGGTCACTTGCAAACGTTAGATGGAATATTTCTAAGCATTCTCAGTAGGCTGCGATGAGTTTAGGCGATGACAAGAGCATTTTAAATCTTCTTCGTTTGAATAATGTTAACAATCAAGATAATTATGCTGGTCATGCAATATCTTATATATAGTAATATTTTAAGTATGATATAGAATGCATCCACATTCCTTTGCCTTAAAAATGAAATCAAGGCTTTCAAAATTAATTACGTTTATAGTATGGAAGTGGAATGTGTAACAAGTTTCATTATGCTCGTGTAACATTGGATAAGCATTAAACAATAAAACGTGCAAACAAAAGGGAGCAGTGATTCCGAGTACTCATGATTTCGTTCTTTCGTATAAGTATGAACCGCAATCAAACCGGTTGGATGCAACTCAAAATGAGTTTACACATACGGACAGGGAGGCATTTTCACTGGACTCGGGTATTTAGTGGAAATGCATTTGATGTTAGTTTGTCATCATCTTTGCTATGTGCCTAAAGTTGGTGTCGTATACAGTGACTCCACCAGTTGTCTGTTCACTTGGTTACGTAGTCAACAGCTTTCATCTTATTCCTACAGAAACTCTTGTTAATCCAGCTAGTCTCATCATAATATGAACAATTTCTAATATCTAGGATCAACAGTATCTTTTCGACACTGAAGCGTTTTTCTAACACAGATGGGTTTCTTATCTACTGGCCTATTCATGGTACATATTTTTGCCTATTACGTATTCGTACTGGCTTGCATTTTATTTCTAGTTTATGAAACACAAAAGTATTACTTTCGGGGATAAAAATTTACCAAACACAATAGTACAAAACAAGTTTGATTGTTTACAGTACCCATGATGATATTTGGCGTTTAGAATGGAGGAAGTAACTGAATTAGCTAAACAGATAGTCACCTAAATTACACAGATTTCCATTACCACGTGATGTAGTTCCTTCTGATTTCCATATCGTAAAGGTTACTTTATCGCGCAGAGGGTGTGAGCGGGCGTGTTTATCTTTTCTAATCTCAGGACGTTCACATGTTTACCTAATTCCGTTTTCATTGTTGTTAGGTTTCGACAAATGCCGCGGATTTAGTGTTTTTGACTCCCAGTAATTTGTTTCAGTTTAGTTAATAAATTTAATAATACATTTAGTTTTGCAATACCAGCCATTTCTCTTTATGAGTAATGGAGTGGAATAGGTGACAGTAATTTAATCCTTAGCATAATTCGGACTTCATCTTCACATACAATGTCCAGTCAAACCCATAATCGGGAAAAATCATTCTGTGGTTTCACTCTCATTAGAGCTGATCTGTGGTGCGAATTCTCCATCCTGAAACGATAGATTGAGCGTGAAGGTGAAATCTGAAAAACGGTAGGTCGAAACTAGTTACTCGTTATGTCCTCCAACTGGGTTCTGAAGGGAGTAGTGATTACACTGAGTGGTGTCTGAATTACAATTTTTTTAAGTGAGTGAAAAACACTATCCAAAGTTATGATCTCATAACTTGTCACACATAAAAACTGGTGAGCATAATATTTCATCGAACCTTTTCAACTTAGACCGAATGAAATGCTGAACAAAAAGAATGGGGAAAACGACTTGCTCAACTACTCCTATATTGTTCAAATTTCTAAAAGAATACTCACAAAGCCCGGAATATTTAGTCATTTAATCGAATTCTGCGTGTCAATCACTGAGTGACTAGCACTCTTGCATTCTAAATCACAAATATGTGTGCTCGTTCCAGCTAAAATAGTGTTCACAGGTGTGTTAGGCAAGTGGTTCAAGCTGAAAAGACGAAATAAATAATATTTCATTTCAGAGTTCTATTGGTTAGTGGGCGCAATCATATCGGACTTTAATGCTCGAAAGCACCTCATCAGCGATAATGGAACCCTTTTGAAGAGATGAAATTCCTTCTAGTTAGTAACCGTTTTTATATATTCACTGTTTTACCGAGTACCGTTAAATACCACCTCAAAAAGATCTCACTCGCAAACAGATTTCGGTGAATATTCTTCACCAAACATTCTCTCCTGACGTAATATCATTCTTTGGATCCAAGTGATTTGAAGGATTTAGCTACGCTGGGCAAAAAGCAACTCATTATCCGATGCGACCAACGAGATGAGAAAAACACAACCGTTAGAAACGTTCTTCTCTTTCAAATTAAATAGGCCTGTCCCACATGAACGCTTCTTTTGTTACACAAGATGATTGAGAGCCAGACGGGTGTGGCCAAATTTTTTTCCACGGGTTGGCTTGGAACAAACTAAAACTTTTGTGATTGCCATATTGGAAAATTTGAGCCGAAATATGCAGATACAGTTTACTTCAGAGGAGTAGCAAAGCAAGAAAACTTTCCTGAATGAAGCTTAATACAATGTGATGAGTCATACTGAATTGAAATCACATTTACACTACTTCATACAGATACCTAATAAAACTACGTCAAACGGGGCTGTATCCGGTAAAAGGTCATTATCAGAAAATGGCCAGCAAAGATACAACAATGATCAATACCCGATGCAGGACAACGCCCCCTTTGCAAGCATCTGATGGGCATCATGCCTGGCTAACCATCTAGGAAAAATCTAAGACGGACATACTAGCTTCCCGGTGGACAAGTACGTTTTCGTTCTTTCTATGCTGCTCCGGATTCACTTCGATTGTGATCCCAAACCAGGCCAAAACAACTGCGTTCTTCAGTCCGCACTTCATGAGTTCTGTAACGGAGGGACTCCTTTATACAATCGAAACCCCCCCTCCCCATACTTGTTAGTAACAACCATAATAGACATGAACATTCTTTTGGAGTTAGTACCAATGCGTCTAATCCTTCAGATCGTAAAGGAACAATTTTCCGACAGTATTTAATGTAAATGATATGATTTAAATATTACCTGACTACATGTGTAAACAGTCTGCTTTCATCCACCCAACTAATGGCTACGTAGAGCGATACTGTGGAAATTCGAGTTTTGCTTAAAGGTAGAGGTTTCTACACAGCCGGTTTATCATATATATATATATATATACATAATATTACGCAGGTAAAAACTGAAAACTACCGGACTATTTTGAAATACGGATTTGGAAACAATTTAGTTGTGTTAGACACAACTAAAATCTTTTATCATGTGGAATCAACTTGTGCTTAGCGCTGATAATCCTTGAAAGTAAGATGTGGCTTTAAATCCTGCTGGAAAACATCTGGAACACTTCTGCATCAAACGATTCTGATTCGAATCAAAGCACGAACGGTTGTTACTCTGATGAGCTAACTAATGAGGTTGTCCGAAGTTGATTGTGGTCATCAAAATCAAATGAAACGCATATTCTCTATTGATATCATTGAAGACAGCAAACCTTATCAAAGAGAGAGATTGATTAACTGGTGTACACGGTGTACACTGGTCAGGTTAGACTTCCAGTGGATTACATATGCATGCACTGAGAGTGATTCCTCATAAAAAAGAAACAGCTTTTGC
This sequence comes from Echinostoma caproni, assembly GCA_900618425.1. Taxonomy (NCBI): domain Eukaryota; kingdom Metazoa; phylum Platyhelminthes; class Trematoda; order Plagiorchiida; family Echinostomatidae; genus Echinostoma; species Echinostoma caproni. The sequence goes on along the minus strand of UZAN01039372.1, from coordinate 102,162 downwards.
AGTGCTTTTATGTTTTTTTCGTTATTAAGAATCACATGTTAACGCAGAATAACGAAAAGGCGTTTAAATCAAACCGCTCCATAAAATCCAAAACTGGAATGAGGAGATCCCAAACCAAAGGTCGGGGTTTTATAAACACGTTTACAAAACAAAATGCGATATTGAGCGATGATCGTTACACTGAACACAACTACAAAGTTTTATTAGAAAATGGTTGTCATCCATTCATCCATTCATTGCTGGTGTATGATTAACTATTGATATTGTAAATGAAATAATAGCACAAACAATGTTTAACTGAAAATTCATGCGGTTTCACCTGATATATGTCCAAAGATTTCCCCATTAACTGGCATCAATGAAAGGAAATATCTGTTGGAACTAAGCATTCAAAAACCCAAATAGTTCAGTTTCATCACCTACGTTTGTGTTCCATGACTTCATAATAAGTACTGCATTATATCAGGGAATTTTCACCAGACAGAACAATATCAATGGGAAGATGAAAATTTATCTACTGCTGTTTTCTGGTCTAACCTCAATATCTTTTTAAAGTATATAAAGCATTACAGAAGTATATGATCAGTTGAAAAATAAAGTACACTAATCAAACTTTGCGTGCTGTTGAGAAATTTCACTCCAACCCCACGGACTTTTGCAATACGCAGATACAGACTGCGTACTGCTTTGGTATACGTATGATTTGTTTGCACTCCAAATGTTTGGTGTTTTACACTGTCCTGTATCATTGTAAACTGTCTCCAAATTGTAGGAATCGTCAAACGAGTTCCTTGCACGCTATTCACTCATTACGAATCGCAGTGCCCCACCGAGTTGCTTAGATGGAAGTATCATCACACTCGTCATTAGAAATACGGCTGAAAATATTTGAAAAGTCGACCACGTAGACCGGCGAATGTTCACGATGGAATCTACTTAGAACTATTGACTAAAACACTAGTTTACGGTAGATAAACAATCAATTACTAGTGTACCTACATTTTCTCCTGAAGTTCAGTCACTGTCGCATTCGGTTTTGTTTTATTTGTGACGAAGCATCCCCTGAATACAACGATAAATAAAGTTTATAGTTCGGAGTGTTGCAAGTGACTTCCGAATATATGCGTTTGTTTATGCTCATTACGCAATCAGAGGTGTATTTTCTAGCGGCTAAATGAATCCCCGCACAATGTTCATTGCCTAAATCATGGTCATTTATACAAATAGAGCTTACACGGAAAACACTCTACAAAAACCGTCGATGGACTGTTTTCGGGAGTCAGGCAACTGTGACAAAGATTCCTGACGGCTTCCGGCGAACGGTGAACAATACATTGATGCGATATTACAGGGGAAAAACAAATGAGAACAGCACAATTAAGTAGCGAGTATGCATTTTTTGTTTAGTTTTTTTAATGAGTTACTGTCACCACCGCCCGGGTAGCGATGTGATCAGGTCCTTATCTGATCACTGGCAAAGCTACAGTTTGCCATTTACATGTTCTGATAGTCGCATCAAGTGCTGTTTATTGATTGGGAATAATGACAGATAAATAATGAAGGAAATTTTACAGTTTGCATAGATCTACTTTTTCACGGCTTCCTCTGCTCAAGTGAAAAAAGCATCACGGTGTCACAGGAGATGAATGATTATATTGGAACTACATTTTGTCAGTTTTTACCTCTCGAAAATATTGTTATTTCCAGAAGAGTATTCGTGAGTATATTCAGAGAAATTTGCTGGGGCAGTTCACGGACAAGGCAGTTTAGAGATTGGTTACTATTAAACGGAACACGTAGCAGTGTTCACCATAATTTCAAAGAGGTTTTTCAAAGTTATACTTTGTGTGAGAATCAGAACCTCCTCCGAGATCTGGAATAGCAAAACACGATTTTACTCATTCCAGAACGAAACAAGAATTGTGAGCATATAAATAAGGAAAAAATGTGAGTTCCTCTGGCATAGTTATTTGGTGTGAAAACGTAAGATCTAAAAAACGAATTGAGAAGTTTACCAAATCATGAGTTACCCTCAGTACGTTATTTACTTTAACTAAGCAAATATTTTCACCAAAATAGCCGACTAAGATCTGTGCCATGATGGAAGTATTTCACTCTTCTATGCCTAATAACCTGCTAGACAACTTTTTGAAAGATACTACTGAAATAAACAATCACCGTGTTTGATCGCAAATTAGAAGATTGTTCATCCCTACGTAATGACGCCCAATAATGGGCCATTTCTTAAACTTGACCAATCTGTCGTATCTGTGTCACATGTAACCCAAGACAAAGGAAGTGTAAAATGGTAGCACTTTAATGTAAATCGATATATCGGTTCATAGCAAATACTATATTCGCCACTGAACGAACTGAGTTGATTCCCGAGTGGAAACGAGTAGTATAATTTCCTCCGTGATTGGTGTTCCCCTTCGCCTCAAGTATGTGACTCGTTAGTCTATCATATGCTGCAGTTTGCATCACCATTATCACGTTATTAGCCATGCAATGGTACTAACTAGAAAATATTAATATATTGAACGTTTAACTAAAAGTGTTGATGTGATCCTGATAAGAATTACAGATATTGAAGAATGAGTGCGCAAACGTGCCAACTTCAAAAGTAGATTAGTAATTAAGCACCGATTTCTAATTTTATGACACTATCTAATCATCAAAACATTCGATATTATAGGTAATAACCTACAGACTAAGGATAGAGGCTGAATAAAATCTGTTATTCATATTGATAATAAAATATTCGGTTCTTTCTCATCAGGAATTCCACGTAACACTGAAGGCTACACTTCATACACAGTGTATATTAGGACAAAACCAGTGCAAGTAATTTACGGAATGCACGGCAAGGTTAATAAAACTGTCGAGTGAATTATTTTACCATCTTTCGAGTTGCTCACAGATGATGTTATACCGACGATAGTCATGATGAGAAAACGTTTTCCGGATTAGCATGACAGCTGATCATTATTTTTAGTTTATTTCGCAGTTGTACGTACAACCTCCCGGCATTTTTCACAAAAGTGGTACTAAAATGATGATAAATTAAAGTCTGTTTGCATTTTGTGCGGACAATGTTCCATGAACTTTCAGAATTTGAGAATGGCTTCGTCCCATGGCTGCTAATGGGGAGCAGAGCAACAGTTGCGGAAGTCGATAATGCGAGCTGTGAGAAAAGTGGCCGATGATCTGCACAGGTCGACCATAGCGGCTCAGGGAATGCTACACTGAGAATAAAAACAGCGTATTGGTGAGCTTAACTACAACCATAAAATGTGAAATAATTATCATTTTAGTTTATCAATAAGTTCACACTTTCAATCACATGACCTTTTTCGATTTTTATCGAAATCTATTTAAACAGTTTATCTATAAAACACAAAAGTTTCAATCAGGTTCTTTAATAATATAAAACTGGACCAAGAAATAAGGGCATGCGAAAGTACACAAAATGTTTAATGGGATAATGAATTGCACTTCTTCTGTTCAACGGATGTATATTTTCACCATTGTCCGGTGCAAATGTAGAAGTACATTTTCAGAAGCTCCTTACTCCTTAAGGAAAATTTGAGCAACTTTCACCAAAAAGGGCATGCACTATTGAAACTAAAACAATTTATTATTTGAACGATTTTGCCTCTGAACTATCCAAATATCATCCATCTGATTCTGAATATCCCTCCTCTGTTCTCTGATTGGTTAAAATAGCCAAGCGACTGGTCATTTTCTCATCCAACCAATTGACCAATCAGAATTAATCTAATCAAAATCACCCTATGCGAAACATGATACACTGTCACCCGATGACAGTAAAGCTGAATATGCGTCATAGAGCTTATTTAATTTCTGTTTGATCGGACGTGAACAGCTCTGTTCCAGTAAGAAATAGGCGCTATGTGTTCGTTCATGCTAAACCATTTGGATAGTCTCACACAGCAATTTGCATCATAACGACAACAAAATCATGGCATTTAGTGTGCTGCTACTTTTCATCTCTGTGTGTGTTTCAACCGGAGAATCATCTCCGACTAATCCACATCGTGTTCAATTTCATCTGCCCGACAATACACCGGCTAATCACTTGGTGGGAAATATCCTCGGTGGAGTATCCCTTGCTCAACCTCTTGTTCGCGCCATGCTTAACCCGGATACCTGGTTTCGTGTGACCAATACCGGTGATCTATTCACACGTGATAGCCTCGATCGGGATACTATTTGCAGCCGATTAGCCTGTTGCCTGGCGGATTTTTGCCAAATTCAACTGGAGGCCTATTTGTTCGACTCACGACCTACCCCCACCACCGTCCGTGTAACCTTGTTTGTGGCTGACGAGAACGATAACCCACCGACATTTCCTCAACTGTCTCAAAAAGACAAAGAAGCCAAATGGTGGCAAGTGTCTATTCCTGAATCTGCAGCAGTTGGGACAAAGCACACTTTACCAGCGGCCACGGATGCGGACTCATCTCGCTTCGGTGTGCATCATTATAAATTGTTCAGTGCGGCTAATTCAAGATCACCGATGCGACCGGATGATCGTTTACCATTCAGTCTTGTCACACCTCCAACCACCTATCCCATGCCCGTTGTAGCTCCGGCTCCACAGTTGCAAATCGATCGACCACTAGACAGGGAAACCAAGCCTAGCTATGATATGTATCTAGTTGTCGAAGATGCTGGATCTCCACCCTTGACAACCACACTTTCTGTTCGCGTGAACCTACTGGATACGAATGATAATGCACCCAGTTTTGTCAATCAAACCGATTTGGCCATTAGCATTCCCGAGAGCACATCGATTGGAAGTGTGGTTCATCAGTTTTTTGTCAAAGACCCAGACGAAGGACCCAATGGAAATGTAACCTTAAGTATTGACTGGCCAGCGAGTTACCCGGGAGTGAACCAGACCGTGTTAAATCGACTGAGCTCGAAATATATGATTCATCCATACACTGGAGAACTTCGTGTGGTACAACCTTTGGACTATGAAGATGAACTGGAACGAAAAGTTGTTCTCGTAGTTCGAGCAGCCGATAGCGGTTCACCTCAACAGACTGCCAGTTCAAGTTTGACTATTACGCTGACAGATGTAAATGATAACGGTCCGGTAATTGAAATACTCGGTGTTGATGTACGAAACGATCCCATTTCGGATGGCGGTACGGGTGTATCAACGTTCAAAGAGAATGACCCCGAGCCCCAACTGCTGCGGTTGATTTCAGTTAGTGATCCGGACACTGTATCGATTGGGAAATTATCATGCAAATTGTCTGATCAACATCAGGGTGAGAATGATTTTGTTCTCACATCTTACTCGGATACCATGTACGGGTTGTTGAATGCACGAGCATTTGATTATGAACGTGAAGCCAGTCGAACGGGTCATCTTTCTGTCAGTGTCGAGTGCACAGATTCAGCCGAACCAAAACGAACCAGACAACAATGGATACAAATTCCGCTGGTTGATGTGAATGACAACTGGCCACAATTTAGTCAGGCTAATTACGAATTCCGTATTGCTGAGAATACTGAACCAGGGACCGAGATAGGTGTGGTACAGGCCACGGACGCAGATTCCGGATTTCACGGTCAGGTGACATATCGTCTAACTGCTGACAACGCAGCTTGGTTGAATCTAGTTCGAATTGATCCGAAAACCGGTACCGTGTACGTGAACGCGATGCTTGATCGTGAGACAGTGGATCATCTGGAATTTCACGTGACTGCATCGGATGGCAATCCGAACGCTGCGGATTCGGAGAAAGCTATGCAAAAGACAAACACGACAGGACTGACAATTTTAGTTACTGATGTAAATGACAATGCCCCGACATGTGTTGGTTCAAAAGAGATTCATGTAAGTGAGAACACCGCAATCGGAACTCGGGTGTTGAAAAAAATTGCCGTTTCAGATCCAGACCTGGGACCGAATGGTTCCGTGTTGGTTAGTCTGATTGAATTGCCATACATGTACTCCATCAATTTGATTAATCATGGACTACATTCAGCGTCCACTGTGCCGGAAAAACGACAATATTTACCATTTGTGATTAAAGATGATTTATCCCTGGTCACTTCGGGTGCTCTTGATCGGGAACAACAAACACAAGTCATTCTTACGCTTCTTGTTAAAGATCAAGGTCAACCAATCCCTCTGTCCGCCACATGCAGTTTGACTGTCGTAATTGATGACGTCAATGATAATCCACCTCAACTAATCTATCCTCGAAATAACAGTTTCTTGTTTGGTCAGCGCGAGCATTCCGAACCACACACTCCGTATGCACGTGCCACAATCCCGGCCAATATCCCATACGGATCGAGGATAATCACAATTCGAGGCAAAGATCCGGATGCCGGTTCAAACGGGACAGTCACATATCATCTACTAGCCCAAACCGATCCGATTCGCAGAGACATAATGATGGATTTTACCGAACTTGGTTCAAACGACCCATTTCTTGAGGAAGGTGTGCTCGTCTACAGAGACGGAATGCATCTATTTGAGTTGGACTCACAAACCGGCTTCATGACAACCGCCTGGGGCCAGTCACAGGACAATTCGGCATCAGAACCCGTGGAAGAGATTGCACCGTCAAATGGCAGTTCGGAAATTGTAAAAAGACGCCGACGAGTTGAGCAACCAGAACCAGGACTGTACGCGATTTTGGTGGAGTTAAGGGACATGGGTCCTACCCCAATGACAACCAAAGCCATCTTCTATGTAAACATAAGCGAACCGGTTGGAATGGGGTTCGCTTTTGGTCTGTTTAGTGAAACCAACCTGAGTAATACGGTTATTTTGGTTTTGATTATGGTATGTAGTTTGGCACTGATAATCAGCCTGACTGCAGCAATATTTTGGGTACGCTTTCGTAATGATAGTTCTATCATCAGTAGACCAGGAAGTCGAAACTACGGAGGAAGTTATAATGGTCCGACGGTGATTACTCACGACAGTATGCCGAATGGATACTTCTATCCTGCCAGTTACCCTCCTCTGGGAAGTCCTACAGATTTATCGGAAATGGATCATCGATTCATAGATTCCACACTCATGCACGGGAAGGATGGTACACTTCAAACCAATTGGACCGAGCTCAACCTGGATACAGGTCAGTCTCCGGATTATCAGGCTGGTATGTACGGTGGTTCATTGGTCCCATCTAGTTTGGATGGGACGGCTACCACATTCCAGTTGTGCTCCATGAGTAAACCGGAAGAGGCAGCGGCCACTGTCTATCCCAGTGGAATTCATCTGGTCCCAGTCAGTGGTTGCGGTGGTGGTGCTGGGGCTGGGTCCGGGATTGGAAGTGATCGTACAGAACTAACTGTGTATCAGACTACTAGAACCCTTAGTGGAACTCCGAATTGGTTACCCTGTACAGATTCTTACGTGACCGATCCAACAATGATAATACGCATGGATGGTGGATATGGACCTGTGGAATGTATGGGTCTTGGTCAGGCTACTAACAATAGTACTGGTGGCAGTGATAGCGGTGTGGACAGTGGTGCTGGTGTTGCTTTGGGTACAATCACATCCTCCTCTCCGGTCATGGATGGTCGTGGTCGAACCAATCACATATCCAATCCGATTGGCAAATCCGGTTTTGTGGATCATTTACATTCATCAACTGTGCCAAGAACATTTTTCACTCGTAATTCACCCACATCTCTGTCACCCACGGATGGGATTGACGCGTCCACGCATACTGGTGATGCGGTAGCACATGGACCGCGAGAACCATACTTTCGTGTCGGTTCCAACACACCGCACACAATGCAAATGGTTCACCATCCAAACTCTACACTTGGTCATACTCTGAGAAGAGAGAACGATACGGATTTACAAACCGTTTCGGTTGGGACGACAAAACGACTAAAAAATAGTTCACACTCAGGTATTCTTGTTTCGACAACCCTCTATTCAAATGGACTGAAATGAGGAGAGGACGAACTCGATTTACTTCCGGCCATCTTTTCCTCCTTCGAGTCCACGTCCAGCAGTCATCGTCCCATCCCCAAAACATAGGTGAGTCACAAGTAATGCATATACGTCTTGTTAATGTGTCCCAATACTTTCCGCCCGGTTTGAAGTGTCTCACTTCTTATCCCGTTTGACTGCATACAATCAAGGTGGTAGAGTATTAGGGAAGGATTAAAACGGGGTGGACAAAAAGAAGTCATCCAACAGAATAGACCCGGAGGACCGGTATTTTGCAACTCAAAAGTTGAGCTTTGGGACAGTGAAAGAGATTTCCGACCTTTCGATACCATTCACTCGAATTACCCCCTTGTTTTCTTGAGCTAGGAATGACCGATTCGTACAGGCTCACAAATGAGTTGACAACTTCGAATAAATTGAAACTCAGACGGTTCACCATGCCAGATTCTCATCAGTTTCCTCAGTGGTATCTTTAACATTGTGTGTGTGAAAACTAACTATCCTATCCCCTATCGGCAACAAGTAACTGTGACGTGCCATCACAGCCTGTCGTTGTGGGAAAGTACTCCCAGCGAATGAACGGTATTAGAGATTTTTACGTTCATCGAATGCGTCTAAATTGAGAAAACGTCGGATAAACAGGTCAGGGGTGTGAGGTTCGTGGTGATGTTTAGATGACAGAAAAATCTGCCAAAATGTCAGCCACGATTAAAACTGACGAAAATTCTGCCGTTATAGTATTCCCGGAAGCAAGGATCTCAGTTATTGCTCTCACACTATCGAGTCAATGTTTTCGCTGTAAACCATTTTCCTTATGTTTAACAGAAGATATGAGAGTGTGACGGCATTCATACAATAAGGAGTGCTATTCGAGTTTGTTTTATTCCTGCCAGGTTACCCTAGAACCCGAAATCGCATTTTTACTACAAAATATTCTTAACTAAAATAATTTTTATTCTTTTTATCATTAGATTGTTTTGCTACTGAGAAACTTTTGAAACCGCCAGGAATATCACTCGTATGGAGTTTTCTGAACACCCGGTGAACGTGACGCAACCTATTATTTTGCTGGCAGTTAATCTCGTTTTTCTCATAAAATTTAAGGTATGAACGGTACGAAAATACGTACAAAGGTGGGGGTGTGGATAAAAGTGAATTAATTAGATCACCAATCAGTTAACCATTCACATTCCCTAATTAAATGACATAAAGACATCCTATGCATTCTGTCTTGCCAAACTGTGCTGGGCACAAATTACACACTTAAGCCAAACAGCGCGGTCTTGTCGCTCTTGTGAATAGTCGTAGCATCCAGTTATGATTCCTAGTCGGGCATTGTGCCAGGTGTGGCGTATTGTTTACATTTCTTGCGATGAACCCGCAAACGGTCATGTAAGCAGCTGTTGCAGTTCAGCAGACACACTGAATTATTGTGTTAGTTGAGGTTGAAAGCTAACGGTCCTGATTCCGGCCAACCTCCTTTTGAGCAGGATATACGATGATTCATCTCAATTGGACTGTGACACCCATTTACGTATGAAAGTTTACACGGTTGGTGAATTAAGTGGAGTACTACGATTCCGGCTTATGAAACAGGAAGTCATACAAACAGTCATGATCATTTCGAGGTGGTTGGTTCCGGTTGAGGTCGAGGAAAACAAACTCAGAGCACGAATCATTTGTGACAGCACGGAGGTAGGTTAACCGGGCGAATTGGTATCACTTCGGTTTTGTGTGTAATGCGTAGATGACCTCGATTGTCTGACATTCTGTGTTTGCAAGATGCCCAAGACGTTTAGCTGAGATGTTTTTTCGAGGCCAATGATCATTTTTTTCATTCGTGCTCTGTAGCGATCTTAAACGCATGCATATTTGGAGGATTTACCTTGGAAAAAATTAATCGTCCAGTGCGATGGATGCTAAAATTTATTTCATATGTGTACACTGCACTGCAAACCTCGGTTTCGTTCTATCCGTGATTGTTTAGGTTTGCTTTGTGTGAAAACCGTATTTCGTAATTAAATGGAACCCTGATGTAAATCTATACATTGTTCAATTACGGGAATGGATGAGTTACTTTGACCAAAAAATAAAACTTGGTGCACCTACAGATATCTGTAATTTACTTTGCATCAGTAACCTCAAATCGGTAATGGTCTCCATCTGTCAAAACAATAAGTCCTTTTTGAACAAAAGCTTCAGGTTTCAGAGCTTTTCGTTCTGCATGGACCGTATCATCTGTTGAAGGTGGGTAGGAATTGCTTGCATCTCGACTCTTCTTGAATGATCGTTGAGAAAATTCCTGCTGAAATGTCGCATGAATTATTAGGTTGCATCAGAGTCACGTGAAGGAATCGTAAACAAATCATTTATACAGTTGCCGACAACAATGGCTGTCACGTCAGTCGTGATTGGGGACCAACAGTCCACGATCTGTCACAAATACACAAACACACGACAAATTCTGTCTTAATTTACTGCAGTATACTGCATCACAATAAATTCTACCTTTCGGCAGCAGAGAATCTAGTTGCCACATAACAAATATAGTCGCCGGCCTCCACACCGTACCATACTGAAAATTAAATGAAAATTTATGTTGCATTTCTTCTGTCGATAGTAATACAAACAATAGCAAACACTGGTATAATCATTAGTTATGGATTTTTAGACCCTCATTCCATTATTATATATACTGTTATGTAATATACCAGTAACAGTAGTAGTAGGGTTGATACGCAATTAAATCGTTATTTACACGAGGGGTGAAGATAACGTTACATCATCAAAACCTAAGCTGCAAAGGTTACGTACGCTTTTCCAATAAAGTAGCTGCTACAGCTACGCTTCTTTCTATCGTTTTGTTTCGTTTCGTTCATTTATAGAATACTCATAACAAATTTGTATTGGAAAACGCCAATAATAAGAAGATAGATTTTTAAAGTCAAGTCAAGAAACGTTTTACGCCCCCGAAAGGTAAATTTCCAGCCATTTACAATCTGGCGTCATGAAAACACAACAATTGCGAATAAAACAAAAATACGTTGGACATTACAGTAAAGGAAAAACGTTATAACGAAGGAGTCTTTCCCCGACCAGGATGGCCATTGTCTTACGAATAACCGTGAGCGAGACAAGGACGGACTAACTATTTGTGTGTAGGTAATTACACGCAGGAGACAGCTGATATTCGGAGGGAATGTGATGAACTTTGGAAATCTACAATATACGCTGCTGTTGAATAAAACAGGCTATCGGGTAATGATATTGATCTTTTCCGTTCTTTCTTGGACGCCATACAAATCAGGCTTTAGTACTAGTGTGGTTTAGTGATAGACTCTATAAAAGTATGCACAAACTGTATGGATATTGTTTACGCATTTAAGACAGTGGCATTGAAATTCGCAGATAAATAGTGCGAAGATGATATTCAACCCTTGAAATCTAGACAGATATGAATTCAATGTCTGAAAAGTTGACAGATTCAGTAAGAAAAATATAGTATGTTTAATCACGGATGTGGGCCCTTGTCATTTATTAGATCCGTTTGGAACTACGCGGGGTCCGAGACCTATTTGAACGAGCAAATACTGGGTTTGTGGATCAAATCAGTGTTACCCAAAACAATTATCTTTTTTGGAAGAAAAGGTCAATCGATTCATTCAGTTTCAACTTATGTTCACCAAGAACATCCTATCACATTTTTACCTGTTCACTGAGCTATTTGTTTAATCGCGAACGTTTCATCACTAACCAAGGTAACAAGTTCCAGCTGCACCAAAGATGTGAAACGGGTTCCTAGTGAAAATTCTGCGAAAGAATTTGCCAACTTCTGTGACCAAGACAAAAGCAAACACCCATTAATCTCCCAAGGGGATCGGAAATTGCATTTAGTGTTAAATGCTCATAACACCAACAGATTGACAAAAATACTCTTTTAAATGTAGAACGTACTCTTGTGGAAGTGGTACGACCATCACTGAGTTCCCCATTACTCCGAACTTAATGTCTTGAAACAGAGAATAAGATTATCCTTGTTTGGAAATTTCCTTGATTAAAATATTTGCGTGTCACGGGAAAAATTTCGAAGCACTACAAACAGGCTGAGTCGCATTTCTAGGTTTTGCTTATCTGCCCATCGAAAGAGAGGCACCAATATCAGTGTAAATTTGTCTGACTGTAGGGTCTAATTTTAGGAAAACGCGTTAAAAACCAACAATGATGCAAATAGTGGGCGCGTCCCTCGGGTCGTTTTAAAAGGGTCAAAGAGCTGCATGGTTCAAGTGGAACCATATTATTCTACTGTGCATTTCTGACATAAGCATTGGAGTGAATCTGCTTTACGTTGCCTAGCATGGGACTGCAAACTCTTCCAGGAGCCAATTCTGTGCATCGCTTGAAGCACGATGACACCTTCACACACTCATTTTACCTTTCAGCCACTTATAACTAGTAATGTGGGTAAGTGTCGTAGATTTTGACTTCAAACGGCCTTACACGCAACTTATTTCATTTACATCTCTTGTGGGAACCATATGAATCGTATTATGTACAAATCAATTGGGATATGCCGGAGTCATTAGGACAAACAGCTAATATCAAGCTGTCGAGAATCATCAATTTTTCACATATTTACCATATTTGTTATGTAGCTTGGGAAACAGGCAAATACTGACCACCGTGGTGTATCCATCAATGTCTTTTCTCTGTTAAAAAAGACTGAAATAACATCAATCTTTATCTTTTAAATTAGTTTAGGTTTGCAAACTTAGATGAATGTTTACTACTAGTGATTTGTCAACGTGACCAATTTTATTGAGCTAACGGTCATATAAGTACTAATAAAAACTTATACATAGGCGTTCTTAACATGGCTGTTCATTTAACCTGATGCCCCGGGCTGATGCGAAACTATGAAAAACATTAAAAAATCAGTCACAAATCTCCAATTCTCGTGCCAACTTTTCTCTAAAGAACTAGCATTTTGGCACCCAGAATTTCTAGGAACCATAGATAATTCTCTCCTGCACTCAACTCACCACATACTGCTTATCATTAGCGGGTTCACAATGACGACATGCACCCAAGATGACGTGCACAGACGTCACATTTAGTCGATAAGTAAGCGGGGCTTATTAAACCACATGGGAGTAGCTAAATCACGCGGTTAGGGTTTGCGTAATTCAGATATAATTGCTTTCTTTTCCCAGTGAACGATTTGCACTCCCTAACCGGTATTGCACAATCCGCAATGTATTTATGCATTTATGTGTCCGCTTGTGTATAATTTGTTAAAGTCATAATTCTCTTCCGTTTTATGATCCCGCATCAAACCTGTGTGTGCGTGCTTTTTTTGTGCACGCAACACATTTCTCCTTCACAAACACTTCAGAGAAATTCCATCAGTTACCCTGGGAGTTATGACACTGTTTTCGTGAACATGGAGAGCATTTTATTATCGGTGAGGGAACAGATCACGAGACAGATCATCTGAAAATTGATCGTTCGGGAACGATCTGTTCGTGCCAAAAACACATTCAGCTCTGACAATTTCCTGTTTCTTCTAACCGTACTACTTCATATCCACTTGAAAACGAAAAAGAACACAGTTGCTAGTAGCATTCATGTTCGAAAAGAATCCGTTTGTGCTTATCTCATAGAATTACTCTACCGAGGGAAAGAGAATAAATAAACAGCAGCAAATGATGGTACAGGTTTCTCAGAGTAAACATATATATTGATGTTAGAACAAGACAGACATTCACCGTTTGGTCGTAATCAGCTCGGTGAGCATGCGTTTCACTTAGAAGGCTATCCGAACGTTTTCTTTCACTCAGTAAAATGTTATATCATTATACTTTGCCTTGAAATTGACAACATTCAGCTCTATGGCGGCAACTAATGTTTCCGAGACACATAACCGTAAGAAAATTGAGCTATCCCTGTGCGAAGCCCATTCGGAATATGATTCATTATTTGTTTTTTTTTCAGGTGCCTCTCTGTTCTACCCTTATTTAGTAACAGCCTAGTTATAATAGAGAACGATGTGTGCACATTTTTATAAATGGCGGGATCGATGTGCACGTAGATCAATTGATTGACTGAAATCCAATCATTTCAAATTGCTCTGATAATTCACAATTTTCAGGCGGAAATTTCGATTTATCTAATTTGATACGAATAATGTACTTTTATTAGCATGAAAGCTTTATCGCTAAATCGTTCGTTCCTTCACAATCCCAAGCATTGGAAAAGATAATGGTCATTGTCGTACCTTGGTGAAGTATAACATTTGGACTTTATGTATCTTAATTCAATAAAATCTGTCTCGTTTGGAAAATGATAAACCACTCCCGATAGCGTATCGAATGGGGAAATGCACAATCATTCATCATACCCGAAACAAGCTACGGATCACAACACAGTTAGACAAGACTCATGAATAAGTTACGTACATCATTCTCCTATGTCTCCGTGGCACGTGGGCAGTTGAAACTCCATTTACCGCATAGGGGACTAAATGGTCTAACCGCTTCAAACGGAACATTTCTTTCCAAATGTTCAACATTGGAAAGAAAGTTCCTCATCCTTTAGAATTATTTTGAGTCCATACAGATAACCAATATGGCTGTTATACGCCATTTACCAGGATTGAAAACGGTCCGATCGTTCTTTTCTCAGTGTGGTTCTCTCTTTTCGTTTGTCCACTAACTTGCCAAGATTGAGAGCGAAAGAGTGCATCGTCGTAAGCGCCACCGTCTGACTGGACAGCTGATCTTGGCAAGATTGTCCCATCAAATGTGACCGTAGGCAAACATTTGTGGCTTAGCGTTGGGATAAATAATGTACACCGGTGCGCATAGTCATTCACTGATAGGTATACACACGTAAAATCAGCGACGCATTCTGCCTTGTGTCAGTGTTACCTTAGGAAGCGAGGATCGACTATCTTGTTTCTGAACTAGACGAGAAATTATGGGAACGCAGAGATGAAGTACAACACTTGAGGAGTCTTGTTTCGGTTAAGTTATGCACATGGAACATTATAACTCTTTCATACTCCTACATGTAAGTACTGTGGGACACTCCAATACTAGTGTATTGAGTGATAATTAATTAATAATGATAGTGATCATAACGATGATGGTGATGATAAATTGTAATTACGAAACATCTGCCATTGGAATTTTTTCACAAAGTTGAATAAGTTAACTTAGCTGCAACGTCACCTTTCCGACGTTCATCATGCACAATTTTTTTATTGTACTCATTCGGTATTAAGTGAAACATAAATGACAACCAATTAAGCACGATGGAAGAAAAACGGCTGAACAATTGAACACCAATTTAAATCAATTTTATGGAGCTGAAATGAAGTAAAGGAAAAACGCTCTAACCGGTACAT
>UZAN01039372.1:59697-73228 GCA_900618425.1 Echinostoma caproni | reverse complement strand
TGTACGTTATATTCAATATTGAGGTTGGGTTCGAGACCGCTGGAAATTACAAACATTTCGATAGATTCATATACATTATACTTGACCATTTGGTTTCATATTTTATTATTATTCACACCCACGCAAAACAAATAGATTGTAGATTTGTATTTGGTGAAAATAAATGCATTTCATCAAATTATGAGCAAATGAAATCCAAACTAGTAACCATTGACACTAAGGAAATCAGGCAAACAAATACTATTTTGAATTGATCACCCTCAGTAGACCGGTAGGAGTTTCGTTATGATGAAATGGTGAGAGACAAGAAATGTCGTAAAAAATCCTAAAACATGTATCAGCATCCGATTGTAATAAATGAATTAATCGGTGCTGGTTCTTTGGACATGAGTCAGCTTGAAGGGCCACTGGGTAAAAGCTTTGTGTTTTGAATACGATATGAAGATCCAGTCCAGTTGTTATGGCTGAACAAACTCATGCTGGTAACCGGTAGACCGGATATCATGCGACACTTGACGGTTCGTGCACTCACGCTTCACTACGCTGAGAGCAGTGACCAGTGGTTCCTGTTCCAATGTTCAGCTATTGCCTATCTGTGTCTGTCTGTCTGTGTCTGTATACCTGCCTGACTGTGTATGCATATGCCTGCATTCATGACTTTGAATGCGCGTGCTCCTATGCGAATCTATTAGTCACTTTCATGAACCCAAAGCTGTTAAGCTCATCGAACCGAAACTGGAGAACAGATGTTTTGTATTGAAATTGTCAGAAACATCTCGGTTGTATTACCGGCACACCGTGATCCAATATGGTGAAAGAATATAGGTTGGAGATTTTCCTCCTCCTTAGCAAAGGCGAAGTTGGTTGCTCACAAAAGGTATGATGATATCTCCCTTCCGAGGTTGAAAATGTCATTTGAGACATTGGAGATTACGTTCAGATGTTGTGCATGTAAGCATGGCTCATACGCAGGTCCGTGTGTGTATGTGTGCAATTATCGCTTGCGGTTCAACNACTTTTAGACAGCTAATTTATGGAAGTTTACGTGCGTCGTTTGTTCGGGAATCCTTCAAATTCACATAATTTGCTCAGAGAACAAGTTATGTGCACAGGCATTCATTCATATTCATGCTATTCCTCATTGCCGCATTGCATTGATCACACCTAATAAATTGACACATAAATTACACATGTTCTAATCATCACCACCATCATAAGTATCTTTCAAAGTCGGGGAGCAGAGCGAGACTTGAACAAACCCGCTGGAATTTCCCGCCACCCTATGCCCCACCTGATGCTAAACACTTCCCCTCCCAAATCGTTCTCCGCCCAAATGAGCCCATCATAATCAACGTCATCACGGGCAAGCTTGTTACCCTTTTCTTGTTTCGGCTGTTTGAAACATGATGCGTCATATTCCCAGATGAATGTATGTATTGCAGGTGATTCACTCCTCATGGTATGAACCCATTCGTCGTAAATTCAAGGTATTGATCTGTCATGTGTCCGATTAACCATACCTTTAAAAGTCGTCCAAGGAAGGAGAGATCGTACAACTAACATGTTCAACTAGGTTCAACAGTAAATGGAAAGTTGGAACTCTGACGCAGTGCAAAATGTGTTCCACAACAGGTTTCCGTACCTGAAATTTGTTCACTTAGCAAAAAGCAATTCGTCAAAAACGACCAAAGGAACCATGAAATTCGGGTGACGATGGTTAGGCGAAACAGGTCAACGGGAAATTATATCAGGGTTTGATAAGTCAAACACCGGCGCGGTTATCCAACGTCTCCATTTCATATTTGACAGTCTTTGCTGCTTTTCTTATTGATCTGAACTGATTACCCTTCGGACTTCACCTTCACGCACAATCCTCAGTTTTTCGATTCAACCATATAAATGGAAGTAGTAGACTAGAGTCTCGCTCTTATTAGATCTCATCAGCAGTGGAAAAATGCGAGTTGCGAGTCTTTGCTGCCCCCATGACCTTAACTAAAATGTTGATTATGTAAGTGTTGCACGCATTAAACATTGCAGCAAATTTTATAGAATTTGTAATAGAATTAGTGGAACTGAGAATAACGGTAAAACTATTGGAAATGTGGCATTCTGAGGGGTTGACTTGATAATGACAATAGTAGAAGCTGATGAAAAGATATAAGCTTTCGCGGTTCTAGTACCGATAATAATNATAGTAGTAAAATTTACTGAAGTAACATTATAAAATCACGAGGCCAGTGTCAAACTAAGGGGTTATTCATCGAGGGAACTACATTGATAAGGGTTAATGGGGCTACACAGAATGGTACATGTAATCTGCCGCAACGGGGTCCTGGTTACATGAAAGTCAATTGCTTAGTGGTCAGGTAGTTTGCAAACCTGTGTGTACCGTCCGTTGGTGCAACATTCGAAATTTATGCTCCTCGGTGTTCTTTTCATTGTTGAATACAGTGAGAATCGGTCAACCACTTACTCATACTACTCAGTCAATGTGACTGGTACCTTAAAACAACAGTGATCGTAGTGAGTTTGGTAATACCAGTCATAATAGTACGTTTATCAGTACCTTTATTATTGGTAGCAGTAGTGTTTGTTATGTATTTGTTTTAATTACTGTTATCAGAACTAATCACGATCAAAGAGTCGGAAGCATACGAGTTGTGATTTAAAACCTCCTGTGAACCACCGATTTAGGCCTGTTCGAGCATTATTAGTGGTGCGATTCCAACAACCTTACAACAACACTTCGAACTTCCAACCAGCCAAATACATGTCGGCATCAAAAACATTCTCCTCTACGCAACAATTCTGCGTCTGGTTATTTTTTGTTGGGAACAGGTCAATTAAATGAAACCCTAAAATATATAATAGATTGTGACTCACGGAATGGGAAAAGTAACAATCTGCATGACTGTTTGTGACCAGTCTAAATGTTCAGTGATCGGGAGAATGAAGTGATCATTTTGATCACCAGTTATAACCGCCTCAATATGAATTAGAATAGTATATCACCAAATCACAATGCGTCATTCAGGTTAGAGAACGGCAAATAGTTATCCTTTTGTGCCCCATGATCTCTTGTGAGAAGTCATTCAATAGACAAAGTTGCCACAGAATCCATCTCTGCTAAGACAAATTTGAGGTAGATTCTTTAGCCTCACGAGGAACGGAATCTCATACCGAAGTTGTGAATGCAGGAATCATTTTACATTTGACCCCTATATGTGAATATTACTTGTTGTGTGTATCGAAATACCTGATTAGCAAGAAGTTATTGGCGTGAAGTTTCAGCTACTAATGCAACGCCTTCTGGTGGCATCCAGAAAACTTAGTAAAATAAATGTTTTTATCTTAGCTCTCAAATTTATTCGACAACTGCTACCTGTGAGGTCTGCAATTGCCAAGCGTCGGTTGAGTTGACGGATTCACACCGCCGATGAGTTCAAACCAAGTTGAACCAGCTGTCCAGCGCTTTCTTACTTTTTAGTCCACGCTTTGTTCGCTCTCTGCTTGACACTATTGATCATACAATGAAGTTTCTTATTTTTTGTGTTACATAAACTGATACAAACAATTTGACTTGATGTTAACTCAAGTAGTTTTGTTTAAAGGAAGAAAAAATTAGAATGATTTCAATCTGTAAGATAATAGTGAACGGTTTTATTTGACTGTATAGGAAAACTATCTCGTGCAGAGCCAAACACACGTGGATGTATAGACAAAAATGTTGTACGATTTATTTTTAATCCTTGTTTGGTTCAACTTTAAATATCATAGACATACTATTCATACGTGGAAAGTAGTCCAAAAAGCCGTGACTCCTGAACTCAGGTGTCCGGGGTAAATTTTCAGGGATGTGTTATGTAACGGAGTATTTTAACCAAACAAACAAGGCACTGGTAATCAGCTGCCCGGTATTTCAATAGGTAAGATGCTTGAATTCTCTCCGTGAGGTCCCGAGGTTTCATTCCTGACTAGATGGATGGATTAACAAACTACTGTTGATGTCCAACAGGCTTGAAACCGCTATGCGAACCTCTGTCTTCAGATCACGTTTTTTTCGTAGCTGAGAATATTGTATAAACGAAAGTCTACAGTTCGCTCCTTGGTCTACCACTCGCTCGTGATAATCACACCGACTGTCGATGATAAAAATGACAATTTCAATATCATTTTAATTCCTTTCTTTGCCAGCATAACACTCAAAACACAACGAACAGCCAACGAACGCGCACGTTGCCCGCTAACCGAGTCGACAGGTTTGGCTGTGATCATATTCTGTTGTTTTTGTGTGTCGTACACAATCCAGGGAGAAAATTGGTAGGCTAGACTCGGTGGAGNCTCATACGTTCCCGAGCCGACTCATATGACACCTTTGACATTGGGCAAAATCAACCAAACCAGTGGCGGGGGGTGGAGGATGAGGCAAGATGGGTGGATGTGTAGGTAGGAAGGTGAATGGTGTGACCAGACCGGCTTAGAGATGAGGATGACGACGACGACGACATCCGGTCCTATAAAATAGGACAACAAGTGAGAGATAATCAGAAGTGAGCGCCGGTAATCTCGTGTGACTGAGGGAGAGTATAGGTATGCTTGTGCGTGTGTGTCCGTATTACGTCTGCACTGATCATTGCCAACTCACAGAATCAGTAGAAAGCAAAATATCCCATTTGAAATTGATGAAATTGTTTCTGGATGATGAAAAACACGCAAACTACACAGGTCCGGATAGGAAGATAACTATCAATAAGTTCGTAAACGATGAGTTTAAGTGTGTTATTCGCTTGTGAATACAATGAATACTTACCGGTTTGACACAAAGAGTAATGCGAATAATATGCGGCTGATTCAAAATATGCTTCGGATTAAAAAGGGAGTTGTTTAACTCTTTGAATTGCCGGAAAGATTGAAGGGTTATTGTGTGTTTTTACTTTTTTCATTGAATAAAGAATACTATAAATACTTTTTAAGATGAAGTAGTTGGGCAATCATAAGGATTCTCTAAATCAGTTGAGTAGAAAAAGAAACCGGGAAGGCATAAAGGTTCATAAGTTACCTTTATAGTCATAAGGACTTGGTTGGTCATGGAAACTGGCGTGATACACTAGTTAAGATTCCAACAGGGAAGGTGTGCTATGGAGCCTTACCACAACTAAGATACCCCCAACCAAATTTGGGTGTCAGTGACAGGAGAACTAGAACCTCAAACCCTGTTTACCCCAAAGTATGCCATTGAAAGTAGTGCACAACACTGAAACAATTAATAAGTAACACTGTTACCGGTTATATTAAATAATAAAAAGGTTTCTAATTATTTTTCTCGATTATTGGGTGTACATATGTACAGTCAACTTTCAGTCACGCAATCGATGCCTGGGAAACTGCAGAAATAAAGAGGATGGACGACAGCGGCGGGATTCAAACTCAGAACATCCATGTCATCTTAATCACTCAACCACCGGTGCCCTTAAAATCCTCCCTGTGTACCTATTAGTTCAATTAGATGAACTTCAAATAAAAAGTAAGAATACAAGGTAAGCATCCCAATCACTTTGTCACTGCCAACTAACTTTAAGCTAAGCATCGACGATCCTAAGATTGAAAATAAAGTCCGGTAGACGAAATAAGCTGTTTTTCGATAAATTCATCAACGGGCCATTACAATTATATACGGTTATTTTTGGTTCATCTCAAGATGAACATCCGGTAAACAATCCTAGCATACACTCTGTACTTACTGTGATGCGATCAAGACCAGATCGACGAACCAAAAATAACCGTATGTAATTGTAATGGCCCGTTGATGAATTTATCGAAAAACAGCTTGTTTCGCCTACCGGACTTTGTTTTCAATGTGGCAATGGACATTTTCCATTTAATGAGATCCTAAGACTATTCACACCATGAAAATGAAACAAACATCCACTCTTACGAAAATACGGAAAAGCAGTAATCAAACAATCCACAATAAAATAGAATTAGTGATTCTGTAAATAGGGCGTTCTTCGAGAATCTGAATTATTTCAACTGCTCAGACGTGATTCACTTCTACGAGACTATTTCTTCTATGTCAAGAAACTCGATAGAAACTACCAGTCATCAAATGAATAAGCAGTTATGAACCATGCGCACAATGCACCGTACCTGAATATGCTGTCTGCTATCCTCTTTCCCTTTCTAGCTCTCTATTTGTTTCACTCTCTGCTTGACTGTGATATGCCAACCATTGTGATACCTCATAGCCTTCCTAAAAGGAACACATCCGATCATCCGGGTACAGACGCGATCTTCCGGAACAGAAACGCAAGTTGACGTTTAACTCCCGTGTCCTCGTGCCTCCTTCCACCTCCAGGTTCGGAGGGGGTAGGGTGAAAACGTGTGAGATCCAGTTCGAGAAGACCAAATTGATGACAGGGAAACTGGATGGGAAATATGCTTATCCTTTGCCTCATTTGAAATGAAATTCACACGCGCGTGCACACACCCATGTCTGCGTACTGTTCGAACTCCTGTCTTATTTCACCCGCATACTCCACACTCCTTCACCCCGTGCTACACACGTATCTCGCTCTCATTAACACTTGGTTGAATGCCACACCATTATGATAAATGTGGCGCGCCTGAACTGGTTGCTTGCCGGTTTGCTTACGCGAACGTGAGTATTTGTGAGCGCATACGTTCGGTGTACATTCTCGCAGTGGAACATACATGTCCAAACGTAGTTCGCCCTGTTCTTCTCTCTTTAGGTCGCGTGAATAGGCGAAGTATGGACACGAATAACAGCCATTAAGCGAACACTGCCAATAGGTTTATTGTTAGTCGGTGGGTGGGAAAGATATGTACTTACTGTTTATACCCCTTTGCGTGCGAGCTCCCAAAAGTGTGTGTTTACCTATGGGTTTGTATGTGTTGAGGTGCACACTTGTCTCGTCCCTCATTCCCGTTAAGGAATGCGTTTTATTCCCTTATTTTACACAGGTATGGAACTATACCATTATTAGCGGAGGAGTGCTTTATTGCAGGCAAACTTTTCCTGTAATCGCACAAGTTTCATTAGAGTCATCAAGTTTCTCCTGGATGGAACTTTTGCGAGGGACTATGCATGTCGGTCAAGATAAGGAAGCCTAGCTAGTTTCACTTCATGGGAAAACTATAGACAACTAGACAAACTAGAGAAGTACTCGCGGTTAGTGCAGAACCTTTTGACTAATCGAGGCCAATTCTTGGGTAAAGCATCGTAATCCTAATTGGAAAAGTGATATTATGAGATTCCTACCAAAGTCGACTGACAGAAACTCAAGAAACGTTCATCAAGAATAACTAATTTTACTACAGATTTATACAAACGAAATCAACTTGTATAGCTCTGAATAATGCTTTGGAATGAATGCAGATTGCCGAAGAAACACCAATCTCTGCGCACTTACGGATTGGAGTGAAATATCAGACGAAATCCCTGAATCCGTACAGTCCAGTTCTAGGAATTTTTATCACATTTCCCTTTTTTATGTCCACCTAGGAAATATGATGAGGCAATATTTTTCTCATGGAACTATCCTATCATCACAAAACTCGATTTCTCCATTTGTCAGAATTCCTACAACATAGCGTGTGAATCAATCACCGTCTTTATCTGCTTTTTCTCTCCAGATATCTACCCTTTATCAGAGCACGATTTTTCGTGAAAGCGCTCCCTAATTGCTGAGTGTGATGCTAGTCATGTTACGAAATGACTCACTTGGGACGTGGGACATGATTTGCACGGACAATTAGGATTGTCTCGATATTTTCTCGACTAGTCACGTTTTAGATTACGGGGAGGGGGGAGTGAATGATTATTACGTCCTACCGCACTTCCAGAGCCCTCTGTATACCCCAACGAAAAATACACCGGCGAAAACGTTGATGTTCCAAGGTGATTTCACTACTCTGCTCGGGAATGGCTTTTGCGTCCACCCAGTCGGTACCGTAATAAAATGATTTTGTCTTTTCCTACAGGAAAGCTTTTGAACGGTTGCGATATCGGTTTTTGTCTTTTGTGCCATGATTGCAAAAGAAACACCAGTTGTTTATTTTCTGCAGCAATGAACTACTGTTACCTATTAGCATACCAGGTCCTGAATGTGTCTGACCAACTTACATACTTTATCTTCAAATCAAAACATCCAATCAGCCATACACTTTGGAAGCCCACAGGTTACACCTCACCAGCACTGTACCTCCAAATTTCCGTTCAGAATTATACCCCCCCCCCCCCGACTCATTGCATAGAAAACTAGTGGGTTACCAAAGTGCCAGTCAGTTCATACTGCAGATGATAAAATTAACAGTTTGAGTTTGCTCAGACGTCATCTTGGGAGACAGTCAGTCAAGTGTTAACCCGATAGCAAAAAACAAAGACAGTATACTTCATGTGGACTTTTTTCGGCATCTTCCATAAGATCTAATCTTGTTTGCAGTCACAATTATTCACCGACAAGTGAAATTGCTAGGTCATAGTCGGTCTGCACTAACGCACAGACCCAATAGGAGCGAAATCAGAGTCTATACTTGTTATCGATTGCATCGTTAACTGAATGAGCTGGGGTTTCTGCTTTGAAATCGTCAGTCATACTCAATAACACGTATTTTTCACCACCACCCACAGTATATTAGAAGCTGGACATTAGAATGAAGCACTTTTTTGGGTTGAATATTTTTGAGCAAGCCTCTGAGACAGAAGGATGTTGGAAATAAAAGTTTTAAACAAACATGCAAGTTATTTTCAATTGAATCAGTGGTGGCCAAGTGGTTAGACCATCAAATGCTAATCCAGGAGTCCTGGGTTCGAACCACTCCACCACTGTCCGTCTTTCCCCCTTATGTCTTTTCCCAGACAGCCTTCTTATAGCCGCTGTCCCTGAAAGTTGACTCCATATTTGTATATTGAGTAAATAAATTCATTAAACAAAGAAGTAACTAGATGCTTACAAGCCATATACATTGATATTTGTCTCATCGGTTTAACTAACACTCTTTGTTACGAAATTAGCCATCTTTTTAGACGTGCACCATCCACACTTACAAAGGACGATTTATTTTTAAGCAGTAAAAATTTGGTAATCTTGTTTTTTTCTGTTCCATTTGTAAAAAATGGCAGCTTTCAAAATTTATCACCATGGGTATACAGTGGTTCTCGAAAGAAGTCTTAATTACCGTCTGTGGTGCGCATTGGATGGTGATTAGTGCATCAAAACCGATTTCATACATTTAACCTGTCGTACCCAGGACATGTGATCTACGAAAACGCTAGTTCTTTTTCCGTACTGTTATAGGTGGGACTACGTCAAGAATAGGAACACTTAAAAATTGATAAATCAAGTTCTATGTCAGTTTATTGCACTGCCGATACATTGCCCTTAGGGCTGAGTGCGGCACGCCGCAAATCGGCCTTCTTCCTTTCAGAAGGGTTTTGAAACAAGTTGCATTTTATAGATTATCAACAAAATTCTGTGTGAATAATTTATTAGATAAATTCGTCTATCTTCAGCAAGGTAGATATAGAGGCTGGTTCTTAGAGGAATTTCACAACAAGAAATTTACGACAAATTATACAGGAAATGTTGAAAACCACTGATCCACAGAAATAACATGAATTGATCGCCATGAGACAACATTCCATCAAACTTATTCTTCATAATGTAAACTACTGAACAGTCAGGAGTAAAAATATGATAACTCCTTGTCAGTGCAATCAAGGACACGCGTATCTGACATCCAGAAAGAGGTACTGGTCACAAACATTCCGAAAGATATTTTCCAGCTATTTACGCGCTGTTTATTCCAAATCATGTTCTATTTTTTCCATAAATTCTGATAGAAATAAAACATGCACAGTTGAAAAAACATTCCGCTACAAAGACTCCAAAATCAACACCTTGTTAAATTGACGGTGGTCTGGGTGTCTCATGGGCTCTACAGTGGAACGAGGTAAACGTCGGATATTGTCGTTTCCGCTCGTTTCGTTATAATCAGCTAATAATCTGTCATCTTAATAGTCCACAATGAATTGGCAAGAAAAAAGCTCTACTCACAGATACTGTGTATGGTGCAAATGGTGAGTGACTTGGTTGTGCCATCACAGAGAAACTTAGGAATAGGACGATTCGTTTTTAATCCAGGGCATTAATCGAATACGTTATATTACTTTGTTTAAAAGATTGATTTCCAAATTAAACCAACATCGCAACAGACCGATAGTGATGATCATTAGACGTTTGACTGTACCAGATTATCCCAGTGATTTTATTACAATTTCTTATCGTCAGAGGTGAAACTAGTTATTGCTCTATAACCGTGTACCTGTGCAAGTGTTTCATCCAATCCACTATTCAGAACTTTATTTGGGTTCACCTCTACTTTGCAAATCTTACTTCCCCTTATTCCTACGATCTATTGAAAACGAATGAAACCTCTATTCGTGCTGAATAAATTAATCAATTAGTCAATCGACGTTACGGGAGGCGAAGTGTAGCATTCACGAAGATAGCAGCACCGTTACCTCTGTGATCAATGCGAGCTTGTATTTCTTATTTGACATTTATTTGGCTTTAGTAACGCAGCTAAATTTTTTTCACAATACTTAGTGTCACCTCTCAATGGCCGAATAAGCAATCAGATATTAGCAGCAGATAGTTTTATATGACCGTTGAATTTCCACCACCTAACAGCCCCAACTATTCTTCTAGACAAACTGCCGATATTTTCCGTTTCATTACCCCTGTTTCATCCCCTTTATTCTGCTCGTAGTCAGAACCTTTCTCGCTCATCCGTCCGTTCCACTCTCAGACTTATAAAGACACGCAATGAAGCTTACAGGCGCTCTATTGTACCAGATCTCGTGAGATTTCTAACAAACCATAAATTCGTTGCAGGAAATGTGCGCAAAATGCTAAACTAAACCAATCATAAACACTCGGGAATGCCATTGGTTTTTGATGTTGCTGTTCTTTTTAACGTCTTCTAATTGCTGTATTATGTTTATTTTCTTCAATTTTTGTTGACACGCTGTGGTTATATGATTGCTGAATATCCAACTTTTGAGGTGTATAAAGTGATTCCTTGATTTGACTTTATATATAACTGAGAACATCCGATAAATTATGCAGGAGAAAAACATTATAGTCTGAAGCCGATCCACTTATCTTAGTTACGTGCTCCTTTCGGGCTTACTTCCTGTCACTTCGCAATCGCAACCACTCTGAACACAAACAGGCCGACTATCGTAGGCGTAGCAATCAGCTAGTCGGTCAGAATATGTTGAATTGAATATTTCAGTGAGCGCCATCCTAACAGGTGCAATTTTGATTGTGCATTACGAACATTGACAGCTTTCAATCGCATGCGAATCTTGCACGTATCAGTGGTGTGTTCATTTCATAACATTGATAAGTAGCGTGTTTCAGTTGTCTATGTTCTTCGATTTTGAAAATGAACTCGTGACGCAGAATGAATATTCAACAGAACAGTATCCGAGGTCCTCTCTCCGGTTCGAATTCCAGCAAATAGTGGTTGCTGGTAGCCATTTGCTGCTGCTGGAATGCTCCGGGTCATATGATCTAATATTCAAACCATAAACCAACCAACCACGGGCCATGGTAACTGACATCATTATCGCCTGGTTCAAATCGAAATTAAGTTGCTTTCCAATTCAAATCCCATGGCTTAGATTATTGCTTATCACAAGGAAAATGCAGGCCCGCGTTTTGTATCATAGAAAGTGACCCTCAACTAAGAAGTTGTTAATCCACATCTTCAAACCCGAACCAAAAGTCTAAAACTCATTTTCTGTGAATGAAACGTTTTAATGCATGCTTCTCTATTTCTTTATTTCGCTTGCAGGTTTATCCATAATCCACCAACAAACGTTGTACATTCCAAGCTTTCAAGCACACGAAGATAGAAGCTGATTCAATCTGTGAGTAAATTATCTCCCTCCACAACGAACTTATTTGTTTGGGAGATCTTGTGCAAATAAAAGCTTCCCATTCCAACCATTCCCGAACTCCTCCACCCCTCTTCCGTCTCCCTCTGGCCATATCCTCTGTTGTGTGGATGGTATTCGATCTATGCCAATGAAACAATTGTAATCCAGTCCAAACAACTACAAAAACCAATGGGAATTTACACCCCTAATTGATCATACTGTTTATTGGTTTAAACATATGTCCGTCACTGATTCTCCCGATCCAAACCCTTATTAAAATCCCCTACTTCAAACCCTAAATGTTTCTGGAAATATCTAAGTTTTGTTCTTTGTTTTTCGTTCAGTTTAATTTGACACTTCGTCATGACCTACGTACGTAACAAACAAACAAACAAACAAATGAACATGTATGCACATTTACTGGTACTCACATTTCCAGTCTTAAAAAGGAAGCGTGAACGAACGCACGCGTACTCACTTGTTAAAAACCACAGGTGAACCTTTTTAATTTACTTGCCACGTTCCGCTTTATTTGTCGTTCACGCCCTCTCCCAACCTCACCCCTGTTGCTCGTTCCACACACAAACACACGCACACCAACTGCATAATCGAGGAGGTATTTTGTGCAATTAATTCGAACGTGTTTGACTAAACGCAGGCAAAGCAAATCACGCATTCTTTTTCCACGTTTACCCCCTCCCCCGCCTGCCCCGCTCACCATGGTCACCACCCCAACACCTAATATGGAACAACATTTCCTAGTGTGCATATATGTGTGTATGTATGTATGTATGTATGCATGTCTGTGAACACAGAACGTGAGATGAGGGTGGCTACGGTATTTGGGTCAAATGATCAATGAGCAACGCGCCATTCTTGCTGTCTGATCTCTTCGTCAACCTCTCTCTCTCATTCTGTATGTTTCTTTCCCTTTTTTGATCTGTCAAACACAACTGAATTTGTTCAACTGTGGAAATGAACCAGTGCTCTCTTCTTGACTAACTTTAGTTAGTTAAATTGGGGTTCGGTCCGTTAGGAATTGTAGCGTATTAGATTGATTGAGCTATGGAAGGTTAGTCGGGGTAGACCGCATCACACTTTATCCTATCATTTTGTGGAAAATGATGAAGGTAGACCGCACAGGTAATATATAGCCCAGTATTTTTGCCCTATTCTATTTGAGTTCAGAATGTTTAACTGGATTTTCTCCAAAGAACTCATTGATTTTCCGATAATTTTTCTCCATCTTTCCGAAACTACAATTCGGGTGATCAGATGTCTGTTTATCGTTTCCGGGGCAACCTTAAAGATATTTAAGAAAGAAAAAGGGCAAACACGAGAAAAGATAATGGCAATAAGAAGCGGAGATTCATGTCATCTCATTGGAAAGCCTGTAGTCATCTGAAAACTGGAAGAGAAAACTGCCTTAGCATATCGTGATTGTGATTCAAATTAGTAGAAATATCAAGATCTATGTAGAACTTTATGAAAAGTATTATCTTTGGGAGAAACGAGGATGACTCGGTCGGGGCTACGAAGCTTCTATTTCACCCTTTGGTAAAA
>UZAN01039372.1:0-55646 GCA_900618425.1 Echinostoma caproni | reverse complement strand
TAATAAACGCCGACATCTCAAGGTGCAGTCTATGAGTGGCTCTCAAAAGCCATTCTGAAGGAAAACGTCTGGGATAAGCCCCAGGTTACTGTGTGTCCTGTGAGCGCATTCTCAGCAAATCGGTCACTGGGCAACAAATCATTTTGGTTCCCTACTTTTCGATAACGCGAAGCGTTTTAAATGTATATAGTGAGTATTATGTTAGAGTTTATTATAGAATGTAAGTCAAAATGTTCCGTCCTCTATCAAAAAGAAAAATCTATATATATACCTAGAAATCAAGGAAACATAATATCAACCATTTTTGAATAAAAAAATCTATAAAACCTCTAATTTTCACAGAAAACTGATAGCAGAAAACAGCTTACTTTGCTGCGATGTGTGTTAGTGATCAAATACCTTGTGTGCTTCAAGTTAGTCATACAATAAAGCGATCACTATATCCGCCGTGTTTCACCATTTTCTGATTTCACACTCAACTTAGTGCGGTGATTAGTGGAGAAAATGGTACCATTAACCATGATTCTATTATGGGGACTATTATTCAAAGCTCATGAGGTGAACTACCAAACCGAATCTAGCTCTCATTATGTCAGTATAGTACCAGTCTGTCTTAGAGCTGGCGCCTTCACATCCACATTTTGTTGGTGGTGACAAGTTCAAAGAACAAAGCAGTTAGTCCGGACTACGTCACTGCCAATTAGTTAAACTGCTCAGATAAGATTATATAGCCTACCACTAAAAGCTATCAATTAGTGAATTAGTCTTTTGAAGGAACAAGGATGTTGTTGGATATTTTTGAATCAAAGAAAATATCAGGACAGATAATTAGGGCAAATTACCCCTAAACTTTGAACAGTATTCACTTTTAAAAGCTTATTCATGATAACACGCGACAGATTTTAATCGACAATAGACGAGTTTACATTGTCAATACAGACAGATCAAAAATAAGCGTTTAAAAGCGAGCTTTGTGGGAAGTACTTTTTACGGGGAGGAAAAGATTTTTCGAAATAGTATCAGACATCTTCAATGGACTTTGACACATATTCTTCCTGGACACATTCAAAATCCCACTCAAGGCTGTCTGCCCAACCAGACTGATGAGAAAGACCAAATTGCTTTTCTGGGACAGTGGAAAATATCTGATGTTTTGAGAATACTGATCAAGTCAAGTGGAGTCAAAATAGGCTTTCTACTTCCGCATCGTGAAGTTTCAGCATTTTTAACGAGAAGTAATGGGGGGAAATTCTACTTAAAACGAAAACAGTGACAGAAGTATCAAAACAACTGCCTAGGATGAGAAAAGAAACTAATGCCAGGAGTGACCGATCACGTTTATCCAGAAGGTTTTCCAGTCAACAAAAATACGGGCAAAATTAGTGAAAATGTGATCCGAGCAAGTAGTGGTACTTGCACAGCGAAGCCGCAATCGAGGAATACGGGGGAATTATAAATGTGTTCATTGTGATCGACCTGCAGACAATGGTTTAATGCTAACTGATTTGAATGGTCAACTAGGCGAAAAAGTGGAATAGAAAGTATTGGTGAATACCTGTTGCACGCTCGATGAGTGAATCTCCCGAGGGAGCCGCGGTCAATCGGCCTGCGGCCGGGCAAACGCAGAGGGGAAAAGTAGAGTGCCGACACAGATTTGAACATATGACCTTTGAATGATATGATGCCGCACAGCAAGTCGACGGGGATCGGGGCATATTCTGCGATCAAAACCGCCATGGTTTTTCTAAAATGTAAACCGAATTCGGTTTGATTTCGGGGTCAGTGCACCAATATCTAAAATGTTTACAAAAGAGTCGATTTTTGAGAGCAAGTCTTTCGAGAACGAATAATTATTCATGCCTAAAAGGATTAGAAAAGTTTACATGAGTGTCATTTAGGTAATGATTTTAATTAGGTTAAATTGTTTTAGAAAAACATATCGCATAATGAAAACAAACCTGAAAAGCAGATGCAGTTCCATCAACCACAGGCATCCACTCCTAAATAAATGCCTAGGTACACCATTGCACTTTAGGCTTCTAGAGGGTGGAAAGGAATAAAAATTGAAAGTGGTTGAAACATTCAGCATGTACCGGTAATAAAAGGATATACGGAATAAACGAAAAGAACCCTATTCATATAAAATGACGCTTCCTGTCATTACCCGTTTCCGGAGAAACATGTTCGACAAACTGTGAGTGGTATTGTCAAATTATTTGAGCAATTGCGAGTGAAGATCATACATTCCTCTCGTTTATTATGCAAGTGCATTATTCGGTATCCAGGCTGTACTTTTATTTCACTAGGATATTTGTGTTGTGCATTAAAGTGTGTGAAATGCTCCTTTATTTGGTGATACTAAAATTGAAAAAAAATTGCACAAGTCGAATTTTCTAAGTGAATGATTCAAAAATTCAGAATCGCCCAGCGTGTCCAAGTTGAAAACCAGTACATGTGAACTTTACTGTGTAGAACAATGAAACCCATTCACCCAGTTTGCAAATGCAGGTATCACCAACATCGCCATTTGGACTCCTTGGTGAACACGAGAAACATCCAAAACTGTAATTTTCCTTGACTGATAATTTTCTGTTCAGGGATTTTTTGATATCCACCGATTGCGACATAGCTGCAAAAGACTGCAGTTTTATGATTTCAGTGAACACCGTTGATAGTAGGTGTGTGATTTGGCTCTGGACTAGCCTTCGGCACAATATTCGGGATTATAACCGAATCGGTAAAACACTGGCAGCTAACCAAGGAGAGTTGGCTTCAAACCTTGATTACAAGCCAGGCGAAGGTGCATGAACCATAGCCATCCATACCTTCCTGGTTGTTGTGATGGTCACCGGCTCGACTGGGTGTCAAGGTGCATTTGGCACGCTGAACCTACGACCTCATGCAAAAGGTGGACGTTTCAATGAACAGGACACCGGTTGCCTATGGATTGGGGTTTTCATACATCGCTGCGTTGCCTTGCGCGTGAATATATATATATATATCGAGATAGGGAGGGAGAGAAAAAGAGAGAGAGAGGCCTTTGTCACCTTCAGCTTCTCCAATTAATTGGGCATCTGCGGAATCAGTCAAGATAATTACCTATAAATAATTACCTATAAATAAATCGCAATTTCTTACTACGGTGCTGTAAACCTCGGCATACACAATAGTATTTTCTTTAAAGCAAAATTTGGTTTTTGTCATCTTATGATCTGAAAGTGAGTTAAGCTGAACAATAATCTTTTTGGAATACATCTCTGTTTTGCCTACGTCAAGATGATTTAAATGAGCTGTCCTCTCATATTGAAAGAAACTTAAATAGTTTGCTATGCGCAAGACTCTGAACTCGTTATACACACTACGCATGTCTGGTATCCATCAGAAATGTGTTTCACGGCGTTTCCTTGAGAGAACACTCACGCACCTGGATTTTGTTCTATAGAAAGCTGCATCCATTAACACAAGCACATACACACATATTGATACATCAGACAAGTTCTAGAATTTTGTATACTCGCCTTTCACATGAACGCATCATCTTAGTATGCACACGCATACAAAACGATATATGTACATATCTAAACCACAGTCCATTAGATGTAGCCAGAGAGAAGTTGTCAAAAGCAATAAAACTAAGTATCGTCATGGTTGTCCATTTCGGTCGACAGTTCTCTCCCGAGGGGCACCGCAAGGCGTCGTATTTCGATGTGGTTCTCGGGTGCTGCTTGGTCAGCGGATCCGATAGCCACTATCCTTTTGTCCGTCCATCATTTGGTCAGTCTCTGTATTTACCCCTTCGTCAGCGTTCTCAGTTGCTTACTTACTTGACTGCCTCCTCACACTGTGCACAAACATGTTTTGAGCGCGCATTTATGCACTAAGTACATCCTTCACCTTTAGCGGTTTTTAACCTGAAGATAAACGCTGTGTCACAGCATCAATATTTCACCCATTTTTTAGTATTAACAATACATTCCACCTTTCCGTTACTAATCAATCTAGACTTAGGGAAATCAACACTTTTATCTGCTCACATATTTCTATAATGAAACAATAAGATTAACCCGATTAACGAAGAAACAAACATATTGACTAGCAATTCAAGCAAATCGTGAAACCGATTTCATTGTCATTGTTTGTTTCTTTCTGTCCTGAAAGAGTAAGCTCTCAATGCGTATAGTCTGATAGCGCAACGTTTAAGTGACCCCGGTTTAGTTACCTCTAATTCAGATGTTGATGGATTGTCAAAAACGCAACTTTCCGGAATGTGGTCCACCGTACGTATCATGAAGGCCGAGACTATTTTTGGACGGAAGTAGCTACCTTTTATAACCACCTATTATGTACTCTCACACACATACAGACCATTAAGCTCTCCCTCACATACACATGCCTACTTGGAGACACACGCATACGTTTACGCTTCTTATCTTTTCGTTGATCTACACCTAGTCCTGTTGGATTATTGATTTCAGGTTGGGTTATTATCCAGATGCGTTTTGCATAAAAAACAACCCTGGATTAATAAATTAATCGACACAGACTTTGTTCCATGATTTGACTCAAGTGTACCCTAAAACGTGCTACTGTCTCACTGTCGCTCATTATCAGCTTGTCACTTAGTCTGTCAGTCTCGCAGTCAACCAGATATCTGTGTTAATTGCTTAATGGAGAGCACGGGCGTGAGTGAAATGCACTCCGCTTGCGTAATAACGTGCGGATTTCGTAAGAGAAAAGCGCGACGGAACGCTGTCGATCAGTTACTCAATAGAATAATGAATAAATTATCAGGGACACTTTTCAAACAACTGTTAACAATGCTGCAAATATCTTTTGCAGGTATGTTTCTGAATGCTAATTTTCCATCACAGATGAATGTAACATGTGGGAACAAAACTGAACTACTTTCCGTAAAGGAAAGATTCCGCCAAATGTTTTCAATCGATCAGAAACGTTAGCTTAGCCATGATCGATGAAAACATCGACTGAATCGTTTGGAAAAGGGGTTGATGTCTACTTCGTTCTGTGATAAAGTTCGTAATGCAGCTCATCAAACCATGGCTGAATGACGACGGTTTACGGTAGCCGCAACAAACTGTCACAGTCAATTGGGTTTGCTTTCATTGAAGCGGTGGCTAACTAACGCTCGGTTTATGAGCATTTTTATGACTAGATTGTTAGGACTGTTTCTGTCAGCAATAACTCTTCTTTCTGACTATTGGTTGTCACGTTGTTGTACATCAGCTCAAAGAATTTAAAAAGAACAACTTCAAAAACAGTATGTCCTTATACATTGAAATAATCGCTCGATGGATAAAATAACAGACACATTCCTTAGGGTAAACAATGAGTTTCGTGGTTCACGTCACTCGTCAGGCTTGCACAATTAATAAGGTCAGTGCAAGGAATTAGCATAGTCACTACATTCTCATAAATGCTAGTAAATCTGTTCAATTTTGGGGGAATGGCAGAACACACAATAGAACAATGTAGTAGTATTTCACCTGATTGCATCTCAGTGAATTGTGATATCTTTCAAACAAGAAACGAATGCTTTTGGAGTGACTCGGTAATTGTGACCGAGAGACACATTTCCACTATCAAATTCACATTCAAAAAGTACGAAATTACTTTCCTTTTCAAATGTTTAATATCTTTTTCGGAAAGGAACATGGTTTGCAAATTGAATCAAATTATTCATGTGACCGAAGATCAAAGACCGAAATCAAATCAAAGGCACTGATACTGGTCAGTGAATAACTAACAGTTTATTCAATTGCACTGATCGGCTACTTTTCAATAAATCGTAAGCTGTTCGCCAACGATCGTTTAAAACAGAGGCTAGGATAATCCATCTAAGCAGTCTGTTTATCTGTTCCCACTCGCATGTTGACCAATGATTTGAACTACCATAACCCGAATGGGAATCTGGTTACATTACTTCAGATAGCTCTTTTCAAGGCCATGTGACTCAAACCGAAACCGGTTGGTTAAAATTTTACTCGAACCATGAGTAACGCGTGCCACTATGCTCATCTGTCCATAACACATATTCCTCTTCTCCAACCAATCGTTGGATTTGGAAATCCCACATGGTACGAACATGATAGTCCTTTTCGTTATAACTGTTATAACGGTTATAACTGTATTTGCCAGGAACTGCAGTTAGTAAAAATTTAAGCTCACTCACCACTGGATCCTTGAAAAATAAACTAATAATTTGCACAGCCTGAATATCAAGCACCTGACCGAAATTTACGATGAAGAAGAAGCAAACAGTATTATTGGAACGCATTATAGAACAGCCCAGGGGACGAAATGAACCTATCAGACGTAGGCCTCAATGAACAGTTTTCAGTTATTTAAATTCCGTTTATTGTGGACAGCCTAATTCATGTCATCGGTATTCAAACCAGGCATTTCCACCCACGCGTTGCTGTGGTAATTATTTCATACTAAGTAAAATATAGAGAAATGTTTCTACTCAAGATCTGAACTAAATTTTCTGAAAAGTCTCAAGGCTTATTGTTCGGTCACAGATGCATGAATTTTATCACGGGATCACGGAGTCCGTGAATAGGCGAAATAATTCTAATAGTTTGAGCAGGGTTCACAGAACGAACTGAATAATCAAAACTTTATAGCTATCAAAATCAAATTACGCTCATAAACAAAGTAGAAAAGGTAATCGTGAAGAAGTTTCCTATTGATCTATGGCATGAGGTTGCTGTATTTCCGTTCTCCATAGTACATTCTAGATTACATCACTTGATATGCATTGATTTCGTCTCCAGAAATTGTTCTTATGGTCTCACGTAAAATTCCCTCTAACTAACGTTTCATTCGACACATCCCGTTCATCTACTGTTAGTTTTATATGCACTTTTATCCAACACTCCATTCACAACTCTCCACCAGCTGGCAAACGCTAGCACGCTCCAATTTCTTTGCTTTGCTGGCTCCCCTATATCATCGTTATACACGCAGCTGCATTCGATCAATCAGGGATTTTTCCCAATGATCGTCTCATACATGTAATCACCTGATGCGATGAATACAAAATAAATTTGGCGAACAACACCAACAATAGCTACATCGACCACTATATTCTGTTATACTACTACTATTACTAACAAAAATAATAATAGTAATACTAGTGACAACAACACCACTACTACTTCAAACAACAATAATAAAAAAAGTGAGTAACAGGGTCTTCGATAAGTGACCAAAACCGACTCAATCAACTAATACCTGAAAAAGACAAATATTTTGAGATGTTTTGATTTCATGCACTAATATTTTGGATAAATTACTCAATCGAATTTAAAACATTTGCAACATTTCGCTAATCAATATAGGGAATAAGCACAAAGACAAAGTTAGATGAAACAACATGTGGGCTGAATCTATGACCATGATAATTGGAACCTGTCTATGAATAAAGTTTACTCCTTATCCTGAATAGGGAAACATTTATTCTATTACCGCTGCAAACAAAATTTGCATGGCGATCAGATGGATTCAATCCACGATCCGTTCACGACAACATCGATTCGGGGTTGTATGGAAATTAATCAGTGAGAAATTGTTGATCACCGTGCCAAATGTAGTTTGGCATCCAATATTTCTTTAGAAGGAGGAAATGATTTTTTTCAAGCAATCCTAATGTGATTGCATTGTATTGTGTATAATTTTTGTAAGCACCGGAGCTCACATTTTAGTTAAAAAATCATACATCCCAACTGTCACAATCTACATAGCAAACTAAGAAGAACATTTTCACAGACATGAGGATATTTCATAACCCAAGTTTAAGAAAAAGTTCGTTTATTGTCCGCTCTTTGTTTATGAGTACACGAGTAAGATACGGTATAGTTGAATTGCGGTAAGCGTTAATTCGAGATGATATTTGGCGGATTTGGAAGCGTGTTGAATGATGGGAACAACATCGTGTCAGTTCTGCGTGCAATCGCTGGTCAGGATCTGTGAGAACCCTCTCAGAAAATTTCACTCAGTATGTTACATGATACCCTGAAATCTTTAAAGCTTTGTTATAAACAGAAATAGAAGTGACACGACTAATAATGATTAGACTGCGGCATACGACTTTGAAATCCTGTTTGAGTAAGCCAGGAAAAATAACGGGGGAACAGTAGGGTAAGATGGGAAATACACGATGATAGACAAAGTTAGAAATAACTGACTGGGATGCATGAAACTGCCTGAGCTTTCGGATTTGACTGCGTCCAAGGCGGATCTATTAGGCTTGTAAGCAAACTGTAACGGATCACTGGGAATGTTTATAAACTGCTGAAGGCGTTTGAGGATGACCTTTTCAGTCATTTTAAGAGCCTCATATGCTAA
Organism: Echinostoma caproni; assembly: GCA_900618425.1. Taxonomy (NCBI): domain Eukaryota; kingdom Metazoa; phylum Platyhelminthes; class Trematoda; order Plagiorchiida; family Echinostomatidae; genus Echinostoma; species Echinostoma caproni. The sequence continues at coordinate 47,279 of UZAN01039372.1, read as the reverse complement.
TGCTGTGGTGGAAAAACGTTTGGAGAGGATAGAATATTTGAATGCTTTTAGGATTGGTATGATTCTGGCCGGCCTCCAACAGTCGGGGAAATTGGAAGAATTAAGAGATTCATTGACAATACAGGTAATTACCTCAGCTAGGGAAGCAGCATCTCCCTGCTATTGATAGCGGTTTATTGCATTTTCCAACGCACTGTGATACAGGCTCCAGATTACTCTACGTAGTGGTTGGAAAAAGTGAAAGAAACGCTCTTCATCGATTCGGTTTACTATTACAAGAAAATGACACGGCTGACCGAGATTAATTACCAACGGATTCGGTCATTCTCGTCTAAAGTTCACTTGATCAAAGACAAGATGTTCCCGGGTTGTAGGACAAATAACTAAACCCTACCGCAAATAATATTTCAACCTCACCCGGTAATTCACTAAAGAGTACTTTTAATAGTCCATGATGAAATCAGTTCGTTTCGACTGGACGGGGTTTTCATAGACTGGTTTCCATCGTTGATTTGCAATTGCAAAGTCAGCAATCGCGTTGGAGTTCTAGTGGAATGCGATTGTTTGGATTCGCCTCCAGTTACAGCCGCAAAACTTGATTTTATTGAATATATAAAGTACACAATTAAATGCTGCTAATGCGTTGAGAGCATTCAAGATTCATCGTGATGCACTGGGGTGACATATACTGGCTAGTAGCCTCTGAAGCAATTTATATTCCCGGCTAAACCAACTGATCGTTTCAGCAAACGCAACTACCTGGTGCTTAGCACTCAAGTCGATGAACCTGCACATGACAGCGGTAGGTTATTCATTTGCCTCTTGTCTGGGTAAACATCTTAAAACTTGTTTGTTTTTGTTTTATCTAGCTCCTACAAAGCACCAAGGTTTCACCAAACTCACAAACACAAACAGATGGCTATTAGTAGATTTATGGATTCTTTGTCCATTTTCGTTCAAGAAAACTAAGCAATTTTATCATTATTAACATATCCTCTTGCAAACCAACGAACTTGTGGCCAGAGCAGTACAAACTGCACTTTAAAGTAAATAAATAAAAGGACAAAGTAGATAACTGTTTCTATCATGGACATTTTTAAAGTAACTAATAACAATAATCAATTTTGTCAGAGGGAGTTTTCATCAGATTAAACAAGTTCCGACCGATTGCGAAAACAGTATGATAAAAAACCAAAGACAACACTTAAGTGTAACAAGTGAGTTATAGGGTTGGCAATAATATATGTTTGGTTAAGTAAAAATAAATAAATATTAAATATGCAATGATACTAATGAACTAGTTAGCAAAAGAGGAGGTGCAACGTTTTCGGGAGGAAGTGACTTGGACGTAGAGCATTTGAGGTTAGTCGAGTCGGCTATGGACATTTCAATGTTAAAACAGTAGTCGGAAATGGAAAAATGACTTTCTGTAAACTGATCCAAGCATTAAATGCTTTAGAGCAATATGTCCAGTCGGGCAATTGTTAGGAATACCACCAGTGAAGCTGTAACAAAAGTAAAACGGCCAGAGGAGTATCGTCAAACCCAACCATTAGAAGCGTGGAATATTGATAACAGATAAATATAGTCAACGAGGCCTAGTGGAGACCAAATAGAAGCTTCTAAGAAGATATTTGTAAAAATACGTAATAATCTGAGTAAACGTTCTATCAACGTGGAGAGAACCCTAGAGAATATGGAACGAAAGAGTCAAAGGGATATCAGGACACTTCAGGGTCTTTCGTATGAGACTGCGGAGTAGTGACTAATTGCAGAGTTGTGCAGGACAGTTTTGTTAGGAATCACAATTATACAACTATTTAAAACTACCGTCACTAATGACCACAAGTATATGCACGCTTTACTAAATAGAATGTCCAAGTAAACCGCTAAACAAAGTGATTTTCTTTGTTCCTCCAACCGTGTGACATGAAATTAAAATGAGATTTACATTTTTCACTATCGAAGAAATTCACTGCTTCGAATGCACCTACTTTTACCAAAAACTACAAGTAATACTGAGGAACGCTGCACATTGCGTGCTCCAACAGTTGTTTCCCATTTGATTCAGTTACTTAAGCAAAATAAACTGCGGAGTTCGTGAGTAAACTGAGTATTTTACGAAATTTGGCACCATCACCATGAAAATATCATTACTTTTTCGTCACAGGGTTTTGCGTCCATTATATCGAATTCCAAGCTTGTAACTCTTGATCTTTGGAGGTCCAATTACTTGTTGAGAAAATGTCATTCTCAAAGTAAACCTAGCACAATTTTTAATCAAATTCCGTAATGGGAGATATTTTCCTTCAAGTTGAATCATTATGTAAGTAAAAGATCAACCGCTTTTCGTAGGTATTTTGAAATAAATATTTAGGGAGTAAAAATCTCCCAATTTTTGGTTCACATACGAGAAAAAAGATTGACTGTCAATCAATTGCTGCCTCCCTCGGACCAAACCGTCAAATACAGTCGTACAAGGAAACGATCATGTCCTACAAACATCGATCGCGAGGACTGTTGAGTTCTTATGGTTCCACCAACCGGCAACCGAAGTTGAACTGAAATAGACAATCAACGCGAATATTTCAACGATAGATGTGCCGCATTGACTGAATGGGCTTCCCTCTATTACACACAGACAGACACACATACACACACACCAAGCAGGAACATACTTTGTCTTGATTACTGACAAGGTCATTTCAGTATTCCAGTTGAGTGAAACAGACGGCCAACTTTTGGTAGATCATAGCAGATTTACTGAGAGTCGATGGAAACGGCCGATTTTTACTATTTTCAGTTCACTGGAAAAAGAGTGACAAGGTCATAAAATCTCAGAAACTCACGCAAAAAAGTACAGAGGTCTACAGAGATGAGCCAGAACAATTTAAATGTGAGTAAATCCATTCTCATGGCTGCAGCTATGATAACCGGATGGGTTTTTGTAACCTCCCCGTCTCCGCAAGCACTCAATATAAAAACACATTACACGTATTCTTCAATCAGTAGAGAAACCGGGAGAAATGCTGATCCAACAAATCGATCACTTGATCCTCTGGAGTGGATCGTGCGGACTTTTCATAGTAGTGTTTGAGAAATGTTCAGGAAAATAATTTTCATTAAACAATCATGAATTGGTTCAACGATGGCGCATTTTCTGAGTATTATGAGTTATCCAGGAGAAATCATTACGTAACTACGGCCTCAATGTGGAATGGTAAATATTTTCACACAATTCATTCATTTCTAATGATCCCATTATTTGCCCTAATGTTATGTTCAATAAAGATACAATAAAAATTTAGGCACAGTATCCGAGGCATTCAAATGCACTCAAATAAAATGAAAACGAAAAAAAATTGGGGGTTGAACAGATTTTCCCTACCGAACTGAAGAAGATTTTTTGAAGTATCTTCTTGGTGATGTTTGGGCTGATTCAGAGCACCAGATTAGGTTTGGTTGAATTTTCTGCATTATTCGTCGAGTCTCCGTTTCCAGTCATCAGAGGCTTCATTATGTACGATAATAATCAAAAGTTATTTATAAAAGTTGTTAGATCAAACAAATATATACATATCTTAGACGCAGCGCGAACAGTATATCAATCTAATAGTTTGATCATAGTCTATTATTAATTGATTGCTTCAGACTTCCAGCCTCTAAACAGGGACCAGTCGGAAGGAACACCGTTACATAAAAAAGGTTCCTATAGATAGTGATCAGGCTAGCATAAGGACGACTGAAAACAACTGCAACGATTTATATGGCATATACTGATCCAGTACTCTTGAATACAAAATCTTCATGTACGAAAATCCGTTGGTATGAGAAAGACCATTCTTGTTCGAGATGCTCATCAATACTTTTTCAATCACACCTTTACGGATGAAAAAGCATCAGCTAAAAAATTGTTCATGTAAAACGGAAAATCATTCCAAATTATGGTGTCTTTCCTGTATTTCCCGACATCCCGACATTGCAAAGTCACCCGAAATCCGTAACCGATTCCTTTGTCGATTAATTGTTTCACCTCATAAAACTCATGATTATGGAAAATTTTGCTTCTTCTTGTGATCATATTTTTGAAGGGCGAGTGAAGTCTCGGAGGCAGCCGTCAGATGCGCGCATTAAATAAGAAAAAATAACCTTCTAATACTTTTTAAGTCAGATTTCCGGAGTCATTAAAAACTGATATTTTGTTTACTGTGCATTTCGTGAACTGCACGTAAGTCAATACCCTGCTTGACCTCTTGGAACTCTTCCCGTGCATTCTACCCTTTTAATAAGCTTCACTTATTGATTTTCGGTTTTCGTTGTAAACATGACTGGAACATTCAAACTGAGACTGGTTGTAATTTCTTTGTTGAGCGCCATAGACAAATTCTCAATCACGCTGAGATTAAGGATCCGGCTAACAGAGGGAATGAATTTGACCTAGAGTTGAAATTCATCGTTTATCCACAAAAAATAATAATAAATCGGTTTCGCCACTAACGGTTTGCAAACCTTGAGTTCAGCATAACATAGTTTTTCAAGATAGAAAAAGCATCTTCCTCAACGTCTACTTTTGTGAAGACCATTTCAATCAAATTCGTTAATTTAGTGAGCCATATTTAATCTTACTTACGGTAGAATTAGCCTCTATAGAAATCTCCTAACGCAGCCACGTGCATAGGGTACCCAAATGAACCGGTATAGTTTGCGAAAATTCAGAAGAACAATTTCCGTAAACTCGTATTTTCATTTGCGTCTATAATAATAGATAAGGAAATTTATTATTTTCTAGGCTTATGCATGATGTAATTTTGTTTGTAGAGTATGTGTACAACAAAATGACAAAACATCCAAATAATTAAACGGATCCAGCAGTACAGTGTTATCGAAGTCAGTTTACTGAAATTAACTTAAATCATCAACAACTGAAGTGTATATAGTAGATTTCCTACTAAAAGCAAATCTCTGTACTCCCAGTTTGAAGCAGACATGTTTTCATCACGGATGGAGATCTTCACCGCGTAACCGAAAGAAAAAAAACATTTTTTCCCCCTTTTTGGTCCTTCGCAGACAAGAATAACAAATATGCCTTTTAGAATCCAATTTTATTCATGATTCAAATGATGCATTGCTTTCTCCCTTCTTTTCTTCTCTGTTTAAACTGATTAAAAAAGGGTTGATTCCAGATGAGGTAGTGTTCTTTCGGCCCCAAAGCTGGGGTTAACTACTGTCCAGCTTGCACATCTCTGCTCCTGTTTTGTCCCGACAACTCAGTATTGGCCAAGTTCGACTAAGCCAGTTATGTGCTCTTCCGAGCCTGGTAGATATAATTCACTTGCGATTTCAATCATGGATGTATTGTGATGTGGTCCATTGAATTTGCCACGTAAATCTCCTTGTAACCAGTCAATTGCCTGTCATAAAAATGAATGAAAACAGTTTTCAGCATTGTATTCCTAGTAAATCTTTAAATGCATTGATCAGTAGAAGAACGGACCTTATAGTGCACAGCAAAGCTTGCAGCCCTGGACTCTGCTAGTGTGTAGGCAAAACCTGGCAGTAATAATAAAACGTTTTTCACTGTTCTCAATCATTTCGAACTCCTTTCTCTCGGTTTAAAAATAAACCGTGTTTGTCCTAAAGTATAGCGTGATAGAATTCAAAATAGAATGCAAGTACAACAACTTGCAATAAATAGAGTACAATACAACAATATTCTCTCTCTCATCAGATGTCATTGGTTGCTAGAATGGAGCCAGATGAACCGGTCATCATTCTTGTTTGGTCGGCAGCTTCAAAAGGCCAGTTGTCTTTAATCTTTTCACGTTTGAGGTTATATGTCCACTATCAATTTGCACAAGATTGTGGTCGATTTGGTCGACAACCTTTCCATGTCTGACCGCTCAATGGTGATGACTGGCGCCACACGATTGATTATTGTTGTGGTCTTTATTGTTAAGATTTCGATTGCGCTGCCAAACACGCATCCGAGTCGTCCGCTTTCGGTCGCATTTTGAGAACTTTGATATGAGAGCAACGATTCTGTCCGCCCGAAACATTGTTTCGTGCAACCGAAATAGACCTAAACAATGATGCGCTCCTTCAAAGAAGCCTGCATCAGAAGAACCAGACTTCGGAACTCATTTAAGAATCACACTGTGAGCCACGGCATGTTAGTCGTGTTAGATATTAGCGAAAAATAGTCCCAGTTTCTTATAACCACTTTCAGCCAAACAATAATATTTACATTTCAGGGTTCATAAAGCAAACACTTGTATGCTCGAATCACAGTTGTAGCACCTTTTTATTTTTTGGAGCTACTTTGTGTCTGACAATTGCTGTCATTTATTTTCTTGCAGAAGGTGTCTTTTGTATGTTTTTTATTTAAGGTTTTGTTTTGATATGACCAAAGCAGGCAGTGTTTTACGACGATTTGAGCGAAAACGCAACATGATTATTTTCTACGCAATACAATTACACCGCAATATTGTGATTTATAATCAGCTTTTGACGTCATCACGTTTGATATTACAAAACCTCTTCGTTGGTATCAGCACAAACTCAGTGCGATAAATTGGAATTGCCTCACAAAGCAGTTGAGTTTCATTGCAGATTTGTCTTCATTGTTCACATACCGGCAGCAAAACGGATGAAACATCGTATTCGAGGAAACCTAAATTTTCTTCGTGATAACTGCAACCTCAGCCCATCGATTCCAAATGATCAGTCGTTTAACACTTGAGTTAAATAAGCATTATTTTAAGCAGGACTAGAAAGCAGTTGTCTATCACTAAAATTTGGTGTAGCAGGCAGAGTTTCATTCCCAGCAAGTTTAAGTACTGAACCACCACCATCACCACCGGGATGCAGTTATTTCCGATATTTGGGAATAAAAATTAAATAACCTTTCAAATGGAGAGAAAAAAGACCAATAAGTCCAAATGAATAAGTACATGCTTTCGGTTAACCGCTTCTCCCTTGAATTCAATATGTGCGAGCTTGAAACATTTTCTTCCTTAAAATTTCCGATTTTTATTCTATCCAGCTATAAAGAGCTATCTTCCATACCTTGCGAGGCACTCTCTACGAAATGCGCCATTGATTAGATTGCAGCATGTGTGATTCCAATCGGAACTGGTGGTTTCCGAACGACCCCAATGGATGTTTTCAGCAGGTTGTGACCACAAATTGACGTTTCACGAACAATCGTTTATGTGAAAATTAATTATCACTAAACACATTCAGTCAGGTATTTGTCCTGACAACTGGGAATATTTATGCTTGTGTTTGCTCATGTTTGAGGAGTATATACTGTGTAATAACTGGAAAAAGCTCCTTGTTCATTTGATCACTGGAATGTTTCGTGGAATCCGTTGTTTGCAAAATCGCAGGCAATTAGCATGATAGATATATTCTGAAACTTCCACCTCCTGAACAGCAAAATAAATTGGCACAATCTAAAATTAATTTGAGAGTTTTGGCATTGTCCACTACGCTATTCAAATTCGGTTTCCGGTTATTTTCATATCTTTTATTGTTAATGTACTCCACAATTATCATTTTGACTGAACCTGTTTCCCAAAATACAACAGCAACCTATCCATCGACTGCGAATGGGATAACCAGCTACTCGGGCAACTTTGTTACTTGATTACATTGTAGATAATTTAGGTATTTTTGAGCAACATATATTTTGATGGTTATTCAACAAATCTTTCTATCCACGTGATATTTTCTCCCATATGATTTCCAATAATTTGTTTGGTTGAGCGCGGTAATGTTCCGAATGTTTTTTTTCTCACAAAGATCAATTATATTCAAATGGGTTAATCAAAAAGTTCCAACTAATGTGAGCTTGGGGAACCCTCGGCTTTTCTTTCTACAATGGCAAACGGCAAACGAAAAAGTTTCTCAATGCTGTCAATAAAGGTTTTCTATTGGGACCCGGACTCACGTGATGTTCACATGCATAATTGTTCTGTCATGTGATGGAAAAAACCAATTATTACGGAAAGAAAAGGAGCTGAATTCTTATTTAAAGCCGGTGCACCGGGATGAGAGAGGGCCATGTGTGGCCTTTTGATAGAGGGTGCTGATGAAGCTTTAAAATGATTTTATTCTGAGCTTACGTATGTCTTGGTTTTAAGAGTATGAGAGTGTTTCTCATGAATGTGTCAATCTTCACAGTGTTTTATCAGATAGCATGCGCAGTAATATCATTGCCCTGTTTCGTGAACAAGAACAACAACTTGAGAGAACGGCGTCAAGCATTCTTGCACGCACAAAAGACGCTACGAAGAAGTTGGAAAAGAAAACGAAACAATTGACAGTGAAAATGAAAGTTATTGGCAGACGAGGAAATGCACACATATGCATCGCGAGTTTGGGTAGCATTCGGGCATGATTGTCTCAGGTGCCGACCTACTGACCTAAGTGAATCATCTGCGTTCACTAACATATTCAAAAAGTGATTTACAAATACACATTGCAGCTGAAGGGTAGGACAGAGAGCTGTTTCAACTTTGAACTATAAAAAATACGCATATGACATTCAGAAAATCTATACGAAACGTCATAAAACTAGAACCGGGCTGTCTGTGATAGATAAAGATGAAGTGATAGAAGCATTTCTTTCCAAAAGATCGAGATACTGATGTCGTTTTTCGTCGCTGAAGCACACTGCAATGATCAATTCATGTGTCAGTATAGACGGAGTCTTTCAGTTGTTTTCGTGTACTGTCCATTTGATTTGAGTGTTACGTACATGAATGTACGAACACGACCAAATGCTCGGGTTAGCAATACCAGCAATATCGCTGATCAACTGCTAGTGCACAATTGACGGGAGATCACTTTTATTTCAACAATTGTGCTAAATTACTTCTGTTTTTCATGCACAGCGTGTACACTGTTTGTACGCGCAAAACGGAAGTCGGATCAGCCTGTCAATTTGAACCGATTGCATGATACGGGTGGTTCGGGAAATGTCCCGAAACATTTCGTCCACACGTACAATTTCAGCTGAATAGAGTGACAGACCAGCAACTGAACAGACGGGTAGGCAGATAAGCAATTGGTCGTACAGAAAGACAGATGAAATCATTTAATCATACATTTCATTTATTTATGGTATACGATTTGTATTCGTAAATCACTATGGTATATGGAGTCAAATACTGGGTTTATTCAACATGAGTGTATTTTTAATTATAGTGACCAGAGCAGTACTCCATCGAAGTATGCAGCAATATTCCGAAAAAAATCGCACATATTCACTCTTACACGAGAGAACTCTGTTGCAATGAACAGTGCCCTAGTGAATATTGTTTTTACTCCCACCTGCGATATAATGGGTAAGCTAGTAGATTTGATTCCAGAGTGAGATTTGATTACATAAAGCACGAAACGATCCAAATTTAATCTACGAGGTTAACACTACGTTTATCTGATATTGCTTTTACCCTATTTTGATGAATTTTGGATTTTTCAAGGATGGAAATCCCTTTTGCGTATACCGAATTTTTGGCATCACAACTATGTAATAGTGGCGTTAAAGATGAACCAGGGTCGCCAGCATGTCTTGCGGTCAACAAATTATACTTTAATTCATTACTTGGGAATCACGATAGCTATAACTTCGCTAGTTGTAAAACACTTATAAAACTGGAATATAGTATGGATCATTTACACAGCTTTACTCTCCAATGCAGTGCAGGAACAGGCTCCTACTCGTCTTAGAAACACATTGCATATGAATTGTGCAAAGCACATGCAACCTCATTCGTCAGACGGTTTATCGAATTGGACTTTACCTGTGTGCTGGCAATCCAGTTTCCAACACACGTTGTGAAAAACCTCGGCGCTTATTTTTTTCCCACTCACTTTTTCGAGGACATTGCGAATGATGAATTCAAGGAGAAACAGCAAACAAAGGTTACCTTGATTTCCTCCATTATTGACGCGAAACGATGGTGGTAGTTCACCCACCCGGTTATCTGGTCGCCAGGTACTTTAATGGTCAGAAATTACTTTCATAGTTATTCATATATTGACAATATTCCATTAGAAATATCGATATATGGAGTCAAAAACTGCTCTGGTTTCTAACACTGGACGATGCTTTGTGGTCAATAGTTGTGGTGATGTCTGGACAATTGATGGAAGATGAAGATTTCGTGTGTGCTTTCAGAAATAAAGAGTACTCTTGATCGATTTACCTCCTCCCCTCCGCGAACCGGATTCAATCAAAGCAGTGAATGGGATGGGCAAATGGAATCAGATGCTATCGGAATACTAACCTTAAAACAGATTTCGAGGAAATCTTCGTGAAACTAGATGAAATAGTTGACTTCTTGAAATGAGAGAAACGTCTTTCTACCAAACCTTGGAATACTTATGCACCAGGATTGACGTTTGTACTCTGGAAAGGGTAATAATAGAAAGTATGAAGCCAAATGAAGCACTTAAACTTTGTGGTCTGTTTCTTTTGAATTATATAATTTACTTTTTGCTAAAAATCGCCCTCTCTAAATTTGTTGTTCATCTCCTCAAACACCGCCAATATCACTTCAACTGTACCGTTCTGTAAAGTTCATTCACTGGAGTAACAGAATTGTTCCCTCGTAATGAAAACACAGGCATCTTAAATCGATCATCTCTTGTTATAAATAACGCCGATTATACATGTGAGTACCCTAGAATTGACTTGGCGTGATCTCACGCTTCTTGTGCGTCATCGATACTCCTGCACCCACCACTCTGCAACTGACCGATCCATATGCTCCCTATCCGCCTTGAAGATCATTATAATTGATAAGCTCCGATTGCACAACAGACAATAAAGCACTCCTTCGACGTCAAGTGAAGTCAACCGAATAGGCGGACATGTGGGATGGCGGAGTACAATAGAGCCATCAATGTGAGCTTCATAGCAAAACCCTCCACGTATCGATTTTGAAATCTATATAAATACTCTGGTTGGAAGTTTGTTTTACCAGCGAATTTAATAAACTAGATGGATTTCTGCTCTTTTGAAACTAAATAGCTAAATGGGTTGCGGATGTACTGCAAAATGTATCGAAGTTTTATTACTTTTGAAAATATTGCGATACGTAAGAATGATCAACATTAGCACGAAATCAGACAATATCCTCGAAAATCTTTTCTATTTATATGGAAGCGTAGAACTGTGTTGGCCTTCAGCATAGAAAACTACATGTTTCAAAATTTGAAACATTTTCCTGGGTTAAGTTGACGCAAATTCGCTCAGATGGGATCCTCAAGAATATCTGTACTGGTGGAGGGAGTAGCTCAAAGGTTAGCTACAAATATTTGAAAATAGTCACTGTTACAGCGACGATGCATTTCATGAAGGAATTTTGTGACACCCAAATGAATAAAGTGGATAACAGCCATAGACTATATGATTGAATTCGAGGGTAACATGTATGAAAATAGGATTTCGCGCAATGCCTGATTTCCATCCACTGCTAGTAGCTTGAGAGCTTCACAACATCAGTTAGAAATCATGCATATGTTTAGTGTCGTAGTTCATGGAAATTCTCAGGTAGCAGAACGTGTCTGTGCATTTATCTTATAGTGATTTCCTCAAGCATTTTACTAGGCAATTGTCAGTGTTTGTTTCTCGGAATCTCAATTTGCACAATTTCTCCAAAAGGAAACTAATAACAAGCTGCCCATAATAAATCCATCATAATTGACTTCTATTGTGCAGAATGATAGTGGTCAAATTTCTCGTTCGCAGTGATGTTCAACAGATCAATAAAGCGCAATAGAATACAGACATGAATGTTTTACTTGTTCACCAATGCGGAAACTATGAGTCAACCAAATCCTAGTTACACATGCAACGGTGCACAGAAATTTCTTAATACAACGACTGATGTCATTGGGTAGATAGACGTAGTGTCAACATCGTCACAATCATTGTGAACGTTTGTTTAGTTAGTATTCCCCTCGCTTCTAAACCCAAGTGGCACCTTCCAATCTACTACGGTCATTCCTTTCGGTTAAAGCTAACCGATTTCGCCTGGATAATGGACACGTTTTACCGCGAGGAGCATGCCCGGGGGAGAGAACACTTGATCGGTTTACGATTTCGGTCACTATGGTAACCCAGCATTGTTGTAACTTACATCCTTTGTGAGTATCACCTACCGACCCCATTAGTGTCTTTTATTGTTTATGTAGATTGATTCATTTTCCACTGTAGAGCACCATTTATTCGTAGCGGTGTACGGTATAGATAAACCGCATGGTAGCCTTGTGTGCATGAAGTTTGTGATACTACTCGCCCAACTGTACGGTCAAATAGTAGAGTACAGCAAAACAAACAGCGCACCGGAGCGGTTAATTCTTGGTGTTCCAGATTGAATAAACACTCATTGCAAGTGTATTAGTGCATTAACTCGCAGTCCCTCCAGCGCCTCGATAATGCGAGGAAGAACAAAGCACAAAAGCTCCCAGCATTTGACTTGATGTGAGCCACGTTGCAAATTTTTTCCGGTGAATAAGCGAAATAGTCCATGCAAACGCAAACATTGTGTATCGTATACATGGGTTTATTTGATGAATGCAACCATCGAGAAGCATAACACCTTACCTATAGACATGGCTTCTGCCCGAAACCGCAATTTGTGTATCTCGTCGCAGAAGTGCTCTTTTGAGGAATATTTGCTCTATCAATGTAGTGCTTTGTTTTGACGTTTTAATACAGCATTACCAATGCAACCGAAACCAATGAAATTCGAAACAGAAAACGGCAAAACTGTGAATTTAAATACTTTCCCCAGTAACGCTTTGTGATAACGCAAAAGGTGCGTTCATTTCGCAACCCCTGGAGGTCCGTCTCCAGGTGAGCAGTTGGATGATCCCAAAAGCTCTCGCAGTTGGGCTGTTGTACATGATCCATACACAAAGTGCAACTGTTTGACTAGCTGCACGATAACCTTCAGGGAATGGGCTTGTGTTTTACCTGTATTACCCGTGTTTGCCAATCATCTCAGAGAAAGGTTCCACACTGATGATGAGACCTCTTCTTGGGGAGAGGGAGAAAGGAAGAGCAATTCGCAAGTCTGGTTGGATGCAAACTTGCTGGGTTGCTTTCTATCTGTAAATATATAAATTTTACATGAATGTACCACGAAAAATGTTTTCCCGTATTATTCAACCAATAAAGGTATGAAGTATAGCCCTAACCTGCGTATTGCGCTGTTTCTCGAAATCAATCTTTATGGCTTAGTTCACATTAATTCCCTAAGTATTGTAGCAGCAGCAACTCACGAAGACCTCCGGTGCGTTTATTTGTATATAGTGCACACACAATCAAGTTTAATGATAACCAAAGTATTATTTATTTATATCTCACTTTTATTGAAAAAAATTTAGAGGGTTTTAAATGTAAACGTCGATAAAATATAACAAAATGGAGCCATAAAATCAAGTTGACTAATCCGTTTGTGTTCACAAACCACTTCAATCATTCTCGAATGAATTTATCTAAGAAAATAAATCACTGTGAAAACCGATCGATTAACATTTAATTAATTTTCCCACTCTCCTGTTTCGTCGATAGGATTGATTACCCACTGCACCCCTGCCCCAATCCCCAACTCTGCCCAGCCTAGTTTCTGGTTAATTCTAATCTCTTCGTGTTTCTCGGTAGTTGCCTCATTCCATCATCCATTTTTGCCTCCCAGTTGGAGATGTCAAGAGATGTCATTATAGATCCACTTTAGGAATGTAGTCTGACAAATACGAACTGGCAATTGATCTTCAGATAAGACATGTATGTCGGTCAATGGCTTGTCGGCGAATATGAACCCTTTTTGGTCTCCCCCGTTAGTTTTTATCTTTTTTCTTCCGAATCTACTAACTGCGCACTACTTTTTAATGTGGACAAAAAATCCCATAGGGAGAGTAACAAGACTTCTTTGAAGTTACACAGCTTTGCTAGCTGTGATTTATTTTTGCTGGATTTTGTAGATTTTTATTATGAATATGTACACTTCCTGGTAGATTTTACCTGATATTTTAAGCAACAGATTACTTTGCATCTTCTGTGCCCCATGATTTCTAAACCCTCGCTTTTTATATAAAACCAAAGTACTTTTCAAAAGCGTTGCATCATGGGTAAGTATAAAGGTTTCTTCATTGTTTGCGGCAACATATTTGGTTGCTGTTGGACATCGGTTATGGAGAATAGCGCGTGGAATCACTGTTTGATGTATTACCGCAGCTGCAGGTTTCGCTCAAGCTATTGTCAATTATCTCGGTTCCTCACGATTCTAGCATTCGGTGAAGTGATGCCAGTGGATTGACGCTCCACAGGTTCCTGATCTAATCGATCAAAGTGTCGTGTCAGGGATTGCAAAACTGAGTTACTTCCTTGATTGTCCTCATCAGTCCGTCGCTTTCCGAACAATTTGCAAACTACTCCACAAGTTATTTGATAATTGACCGTTCTTTTGACGTGCTTCACGTTCTGGAACTCAAACCTTACCAATATCAACCAACTTTGATGGTAGATAGCTACGCTGTAGTGGCACAACAATCCAAATAAGCTTTGGTTTCCAGTTCCTCCTACCCTGTCTAATGCGGCCATATTTAGCCACGAAATGTCGTGAAGCGCATGATGTATTCATACTTGCAACTTCGCCGAGCTTGCTAATGTTACATTGTCAGCCTAGGTGACAACTTCAGTGCTTGTGAATTGCTTCTATCCGTTAATCTATATTTGTTCCTTTTCAAGGACGATTTTCTTTCTTGTTTTCGTTGTTTTAAATTCAGTTCTCCTTTGAAATAACAAGCAATTAAGGGGGTGTTTTCTTCAGCCTGGATTTTAGTTCTTAGATTCGTTCTCGGGTCGCGACATGGTGTCTTTCATTGTGTAATTTCACCATTGAATCGTAGTGACATGTACATTTGATTTATTCCAGTGCACCTGTTTACAGAGTTGATCAAGCAATTTCAAACCTCGTAAAGTTATCTGGGGCGTTTTGACGGGGTTTAGTGGATGATTCTGACTGATTTGGAAACAAATTCGTGTCCCTTTTGATATGTATGGAGTGGAATGTGTTGGAGCTGGTGGTATCCAGGCTGTCAATTGGTATTTACGGATCGTTGCTAGTACGAGTTTACAAAACACTACTGAATCGGCGAAAAGGCGAAAACTAATTCAGTCCATCTGAGCTTCAATCACCGATTTTCAATACATTTTCAAACTCATTCCACTTCACAGGTTTATGATCCAAGTAACCGTTTGGGTACCCTAACAAGTTCTAAGTCCTATTAATTTCACCACGGTAACATGAAAATACGCAATCTGTCTTCACCAATCGATTGTCAAACTGGTTGTTCACTATCCAAGCATTATTGCCTAGCCCGCAATCACTCACAAAGTAAATGATTTCTCCTCCTAAACATCATCGCTTCAGCGATGGTCTACATTTCCTGTTGAATTTATTTTTGAGTTCGCATGAAATATTTGTAGTAATGCACAGTGAATATCTAACTAATAGAGTGATGAAAATCATGCCATGTTTATCAGCTCTTCTACTTATCGAACACACAAACCCTGTTAAAGCTATTCTTGGCTCCATACTCCATGGGCCAATGGTAACCGGAAAAAGGTGTGACCTTTGAGCTAATTACCTTCACAACATTGAATCCATTGATAGTACATTCAAAATGAGAGATAGCTGACAATTTCAGACACCGTACGGAGAATAATTACAACAAAAGATATGGTGTTTCCTGTCCAAAACTGGTTTTACTGTTGGCGTCTATGACCCCCTGATCCACTGTACTGTTTCACAGAAAAACGCAACGGAAATCATAGTATGCGGATGGAAACCAACTACAGCCAGAGATGCAACAACACCGAAAAATGGATGCCAAAATAAACGGATTTCAGTTTTGGTCTGAGGAGGTTGACGATGGATTAAAAGAACCGCAATCCGTAGTTGCAGTTCGGAATAAGAAAGCAAACAAGACTACTATAATGGGGTGTGTAATCATCCGCTTCGTCCTCGGCAGTTAAGATGATTCGCGACTTCACTGGAATATGTACTGAGAGGAGTCTCCTCCCGTTACAATTTATGCGCTGGTTTAAATACTATTGCATTTGAGAAAAGATTTCATAGCAGTGAAACCAAGAACAATATGAATTCCAGGGGACTAGTTAAATTTATTTGCCCACGTAGTTCGTCGTAGGATGGTACAAGCGGGGTATAAAATGATAAAAATAATGACTCCTTTCTTGGATCGCATTAGACTGAAATTCGTGTGAAGTTTCTTTATTATTAGAAATTCTCCCGCAATGGAACATAAAGGGGTTTGAGTATCTCATTACTTTCACTTATTCTGTTTTCCCGTGGAGGACTCCACCTAAACGATAGTGAAAATAATTTCGCGTTCGTGAGAACAACAAAAGCAAAACCTGTACGGAAACGAATAGTAAAGAATACACAAGACCACAAGAGAACAGGTTCAAATCTGTAAATTGATTACATTGATGGATGTGTCACATCAGAGGCACTGATTCTGTCACTTCGGCTGGTGCCGAAACGTTTGTAAACCAGTTCACAAGCTCCACGAACAAACGCAATGGAACTCAGCTGACACGAGCTAGGAGAACCAATTTTCAATAGTTTCTCAACAATGGTGGTTATGTTAAAATCCGCAGAACATCACAGAGAGCAGTGGTATACACCTAATTCACAATATGCTGTGTACGCTTTATGAAAAATTGTTTAAACGAGGCAGACTTTGTAGGGTCAAGCCTAATTGGTTAATTGGTCGCTGGTTGGTACCTATATGAGAGGAAGATGAAAGCACCAACCCCGGAAAAGAATAAGGCAAATTACAAAGGGAGCGATCAAAATACATAGCAGAAATGACTTGGGTCCTTTACCTCAAAACGCAGATAATCCAGGGGAACTAAACAGTGAGTATAGTAGATGAAACAAAGTGCATGAACCGAAAGCAAACCGTGTAACACGATAAGTGAATTCATGTGTAAAGACGACCAATTCCTAATCATCGCCAATTGTTGGCGATCGATTTTTTTATTATGTTGATGTGCATTGGTTTTTACTCAGCGTGCTGCTATACCAACCAGTCTCTCAAAATAGACACAGAATGGAACCATATCAAAGAGAACTATGGTAAAATAGCTATAACATGCAAGTGCGGGAGTGATTAAAATAGTGTGGACATTCAGTATCGATTCTATTGAGTCAGTTTGACCGCCAACGTCTTCTTTACATAATGTAGTTTGATTGGTTCAGGCTGTTTTCAATTTCGCAAAGCACCCTCACAACATTTCATCAAAATCTGTCATCAAATATGTGTTAGTACGTTCAGTGACACATCGCACGAGGGCGGATCGGAGCTTATCTATTTTTACAAGTACAATTGAATAATAAGTGAAATAAAACAGCATGTTAAATAAGCGTTTTATGAATATTTGCTCTCAGGAGCATACATATGTTTGAGAATAACATTCAGATTTATTACCGTCGATAATTAAATGCGCAATCATAAAGGCGATTTAATTGAGCAATTGAATAAACAGAGATCAGTTACTGCTAATAACCTGGATGAGCATAGCAATAGCACGATGGTCTCTTGTTTTCCTGTGGATGATATGCAACTGTTGTTAAATCGTTATTCAAGAAAGTCTACGGATCAATCAAACTCTATCGGAAATGCGATAAGTGAGTCAGTAGGGCAGTGGAATGGCATCATATACTGATAAACCATCAACGGTTAGGTTAAACAACGGCAATCAACATGAGTAACGTCAAGAAAGGCAACGGAGAAGCTTTTCTCACTTGAACACTCTTGATAATCAAGTGAAAACTGTCAACACATTGGGCATTCGGTTTAAGTTGTCCTAAACATACGAACGAGTATCAATAACAATATTAATTCCGATCTCTTGTACACAAAGCTGTCTATATTGTCCACGTATTTTTGCCATGCTTTCATAACTAATAATTTCCACGCAATGTGGCCATTGATGGCACTCGTATAATGAAAAATTTTAATCCAATAGCTTCAGTTGGTGCATATATGTATGTTATTTGCCAACGAGAATTCAATTATTGCGTGATCCCCAGTAAACTCAACGCGACTCTGTCGTTGTATATAATCGAGCCCGAAACTATTAAACAGATACTGAAAGCTAAAGACAATATTTCGCCCGTCCTTCGGTGGCACAGCTGATTGTTACGGAAGCGCGATCAACAGTTGTTCGTGCTGGTTTCTTCGTTGTTCGTTTTATGGGAGCATTTATTAAATTCAATATAATGAAAATGTTTATTGTTTGATTCGCCCGTTGCAGCATTCTTTCGCGCTGTTATTTCTGTCGTCCTTATTCATGCTTGTTCGTGTTCTGCTTGTTCTTGACATTTTCGACATCCTCGAACATAGTCGACTTATTTCGTGGTCGTTACTGTCGCAGTTGTCGTCATCATCACCATCATTAGCATCAGCGTCGTCATTCACTCATATTTTGCTCAGCGCAATCAACCATGAACGATACAAATTGACTTGGCATCTATAGCGTGAATAAAGGCAGATACGATGCATCGAGGCTGAAATTCCGTTCACACTTTTTGCAGGCACTCTCTACCCAGTGCGTGTGTACCTGTGAAGTGCGGTTGTCTGCATGCATGTTTTCTACGTGGTATGTCTGTCTGTTTGTGTAATTGTGTATGTGCTTGTGTGTCCGCGCTTCTGCACATACTCAGGCGAGTCATGATAGCCACTATTATTATTCGGGGCGTAAGCAACTTCCCCATTTCACTGGGCTCACATGGTATGTAAGCATATCCAAAGCATTCGCTCATATGTGCAACACGTGTAGCACACATACTCCGCAGCCCAGCATCGTTATTTCGTATTCATCCGACATCTCTACCCTCCTCTTATGTTCCCTGTTCTCCACGCCATACTGGTATTCCACCTCAAAAGGTTGCTACCTTAATCAACTTTTACGGGTAGACAGCTCCAATTCGTTGCTTCCTCCTCGCCATACACAAACACAACTCGTGTTGTGAGTCATGACTGGGCAGTCTGAATGCTTTGTGAGTAAGCGAGGCAAACATAGTCTTGCTAAAATACTCGCCTGATGCCATGCGTACACATACATAGAGAAAGAGAGAGACAGAGGGTGAGTGGGTGTGAAGAAGAGCAGAGAAACCGTACCGTAACATCCTCATATTCACTTGGGACGTGCTTTACGGAACAGAGAACAGATGGAGATCATGCGGTAGATTTCAGCGCAATTCAGACACTCTGTTCCATGGTATAATCCACTAAAACACGAACTTGCCCATATTGTGGGATCTGGCACATTTGACTTCGTGCAATGGTCGCTGACTCAGATCCAGGAGGGACATACCCCGTATACGTATTATTCTTATACACTTTGCCAGATCAAAGCTTCCGGTGAAATTGATGGCTTCAGTTGAGCCAAACACAATACCCTTGTTCCCACGATAAAATAGGCTGTTGTACGTATTATTATTATTATTATTATTATTATTTTATTCCTCGAATTGAATTGCGATTACTTATAACGAGGAAAGGAAAGCGTAAATGGGAATTACTGGATTAAATCTTATGTGTAAATCGAACGATACACACATATATATATATATCTATAACACAGGGAGAAACAAATCTATTTAGGTGATCATTGTCAGTGCTTGAAAGCAACCTAGAGGCAAATTATGGCAAAAGTAATCTGTTCAATACTTTTTTCCCACTGAAATCCAATTTGGTTTACTTGATCTATAAAAATCGTGACTGGGAACAATAGTGCCTGCGACAGATACGGATACCCATGAAAAAGAAACTAAACCCGTATCGGGCATAAACACAGACTAGTGTCTATTTAGCCTCCGGCATGTTAGGTAAAACCTGGTTAAGAATTGCGCCTTGTAGAAAGACTGATTGAAAAACTGAAAGGCTACGATGCATCTAGATAATATTTCGTTCATTCTATCCTTTGGGTATAACTATGCCGTTCAACATTTGATGCAGTTAAAGGTCCACTTTTGTTAAGACAACGCCAGTAATGTTCAACAGATTTTGATTCAGCAGCATTCTGCATTACCATATTTGTGTCCTCCCGTAATTGTATATGAAAAACAAGATTGCAAACGTCTAGCTCATTAGTGTTAATAAGTGATAATGAGAAAGTCTTCCAAAGTTAGAGGGAAAAGTTTCATTTATTCCATTTGCTTGTTAAAAGGCACCGGGCACTCGTAATGGTCTTGTTCGTGGGTTTCACTCCTAAGGAAACCGTTAATTCCCCACGAGGTAATTCATTGCAGTGCGATGGAAATTTTTGTGATAAAGGACAAAGAGCACTGAACAGCTGTTTCGTCCCGTTTGAGATTCATCATCAGTGCGTACTTTTTGTGTCCATGTCAGGACTCGAACTGCGAACTTTCGGGTTGGGACTTCAAACCCTTAACCCTGAGCTATACGGTCGACGGTGAATACCTTGTACGAATGGCTGAATCAATTTTAAAGTGGCAAGTATGGATTAGGCCGTTAGATTGTTAAGAGGCACAAGGCACACTTGATGGTCCTGGTTTTCGACCGTGTATCTCAGGGGTAAGGATTTGAAGTCCTAACCCGAAAGTTCACGATTCGTGTCCTGACAGAGACACAAAATGTACACCCTGCTTACGAGTCCCAAACAGGACAAAACAGCCGTCCACTGCTCTTTGTCAGTTATCACAAATACTTCTACAATTAATTTCAAAAACGGGGAAATAGGTCAGAACTACACGTATTGTTTCAAAAATGTATTCTGTCTGATTTTGGATGGATAAAAGTGGGAGAATGCTTCAAATAATGCTTGGTCAAGCAGACTTGAGCTGGGTAGAAAAAAATTACTTATTAGTATCACATGTTGCGTTAGGCTATCGTTTTCCGTTCCAAAATGACTACATCCACGGCATGGTATTTCGTTAACTTCTTGCTGGAGACGTCATTTTGTTTAAGGCCACAAAATATCTCGCAAAATAAAATATTAACAGATAGAAAAGGAACAACCGTTAACTTTGAAGTTGTACTAATGAGTTGATTTAGTTGATTTATTCAATAGTTTCTAAACTAAATCGAACACAAATTTTGAAGAGCAATCAGCAATCACCTAGTCAGTAATATGCAACTAAAACATATTGTCTCATGTGTAGTAACGAGAAACAGTCAAACACTTCACAGGTAAAATTTGTGTAGGGTGAAAATAACCAAAGTGAAGAATTCACGGTAGAGATTATGCAAAGTTTGCAAAAGAACGGGGCAGTGGCTGGGTTCAAACTCATGATCTGAGTCAGAATAGTCTGATAACAACTTAAACAACAACAGTTGCATCTCATCTTGCCTTGAAGTAGGCTAATCGACGAATACAATATTACTTGTTCTGAAAATATTGTCAGAAAAACTACTGCTACAGTGGGACCCGTTTTGAGAATTGGTACATTTAGTGGGCAAGATAGAGGTGAACAAAATATCGATACGTGTAAAGTATGACCGTCTGTAAATGACATTTTAGGTTACAATGTTCCCCAGACTCAGTTGAACAGCAAAAATGTTGTAATTTGACAAAGTTTTGAAAATTGTTTCTCGTAGCTCGGGTGAACTGAATTCTATTGCAAGAACTGCTCCAAACACTATATCGGACAAACTTGGAAAAACTGTCCAAAAGGATCCGTGAACACCAAGCGGCAGTCAGGAGATATGACCCACTATCTTTGATTTCCCTCCATGAAGATCAAGAAGGACATCAGTTTGACTTCGATTCAGTGAAAATTATCGACCAAGCCTGGTCAAAACACGCCAGGGAATTTCTCGAAGCTTGGCACTCCTCAGTCAACTCAATCAACAGGCAGATTAAACTGGATTACGTGTACACTCCAATGCAACTCAAGGATCAAATGAACGGACGGACACAAGCAGAAGACTGCCACTTCACAAGCACTGATGATGTCACCTCGGCTGGTGATGAAACGTTTGCAAACAAATTGCCAAGCTCGGCGAACAGACGAAATAGAATGTTTTAATTTAAAATGTATTTCAATCTCCCTGTGCATCATCTTTGCTCCCAAAATCATTTCTATAATGAAGTCTTCAACGATTAAGTACATTTGAACTGACTTTCTGCTAACACAAAATTCTCACGTGTTATGAACTGAGTGATACGCATTCAGAAAGACTATGACAGCCGATTTTGTGTTCAATTATTAAGTCATTCACTCGAAGCCCTCACGCGAGGACTTGACGCATACTGAACCAGTGCACCGTGGGTGGTTTTGACGTATGCGTTCCCACAACCTGTTTGATCTTGTTTTACGTCATAATGTACTCGAGACACAGCTAATAAACTGAACATTTCTTGTTCTGTACTGCGGAAAAATTAGTGCTTCTTTTCTATATATTTTGGGTACAAAAGTTGATCCATTCCTGGTTTGGAAAGAAATGACGGGTGATCGGAGATGACCATGAAAATGTGGTGAGAAAAGGAGGGCAGGTTAAGGGAAGCGTAGAGGAGTTCTTCCCTACGAAATATGAGTAAATGGACTGATCATTCATAGCGCCTGATGTTTCAGTAACTGATTTTCAACAAACACCGAACAGTTTGATAATGAATGAATATGCACTATAGAAAGGGGCTAACTAGGATAAAAGTGGAGTTTGGTCCACCCACATACTAGTATACGCTCAATTGGATGAACTGAAAACTGCGCATGAACAAGGAGATGGAGTAGTAAAAATAAGTAGTACTGGAATCCCTGCCAAATCTCTCATTTTTCTCAAAAACAGGGAAATCCTTCCTTCCACTGAAAACAAACACGAACCATACCAAACATCTGCTTCCTGTTGTGGGTACTTCGTCCTTCAGTTGTTCTCCTCAAAAATGTGATTTCCTTTGAGTATCACGGTGTCTTAAAATGTGAGGTGCAGGATTGAATTCCATTTTGCACACCGCCTACTGTTATTTAATTGGAGATGTCCAGAATTTTGATAACTCAAACTGATACTGTTACATTGCAGATGGCAACACTTCGGTTGTATTTGCATACCAAATTGAGTAGACAGTGCGGTCAAATTCCTGTTTCAAATAGCATAAATAAATATTCTTTTATTTCATGCACTGTGCATAAAAGGATAACATATCATAATTTTATAATCTACTGTCCTATAGATCACAAGCCGACTCTTATTCGCAATCGTCATCGTCACCGGCCTGCTTCGGACCCTGTGGTTCGCGATTCGAGCCCCACCTCAGTCACCTAACTTTAGTGGTAGACAGCTTTGCCGTCGTCCGGTTCAATACAACAACTAAATTAGCAAGGCCATAGGTAGTTCCCCAGTTCAAGAGCTGGGGCTTACGTTACTGGTTTGCACAACTGAACACCAGATCCTAAAGACTATGGGGCTTTTCCCCTTTTATATTCACCACACTAATGTGTGTTAGAAAACCTTTAAACAGATCTAGGTACACCAAACTACAAAATTTGTTTACATGAAACAACGAGTACCAATTTTATCCAGTTCGTTTTACTCTCCTCGGAGAAAGGAATCCTTCTAAACTTATCAAAAAGTTTAATAATAACAGAAATGAAAGGAGACAAAAGCATTGTTGGCTCCAAAAGCTAAGCCTAACCCCTAAACATTCAAAGAGAAGGAAAACCACACGTATCTCTAACACAGTAAGTTAAATAGTTCACGATTACTTTATGCCCTTTAACCTACCATGAGATTGAAGTTTATTGCTGGAATCTAATCAGAATAAGCCTGATTCTCATGTTATGTCCTGTCGCATCCATCCGTTTGCATGTTTGCATGGGTAGCTGATTTACGGAACCAGGTGAAACTGCCCATTAGGATTTCCGAAGAAGCAGTAGCAACGTGCTGAAACGTTCCATCACGTGAGATCTATTGTATCGTAGTTGTGCAGGATGAAACATATATGAGTATATTGCTTGTGTAACTCAGTTTGTAGAAGTGGCTGCCACTCGAAGGCTTCATTCAATCTTATATAAGTCATGATAATTTATGCCGAGTTTTGCCCTGCCGTCGTAAGACTGAAGCCCCGAACATTTTTTCATGGAGTATGGTTGAATGTTTTCGTTCATTTGAAATTTATCTCTAGTCTAACTTATCCCATTTCATGCGCGGTTTACCGGACGGTTTCCTTTGTCCAATATCCTGTCACACAATTTCACACATTCACAGCTATTCAAAAACATACAGACTAAACAAATTCATATAATCCTGCTCAAAATCTGATTTTACCCTTTACCAGGTTGAAATACGGGTAGAGTTTGAAGGTTAAACTACATATGGGTACCATAGTTTCCAAGATCAAATCCAGTTGAAAGGTAGATCAACCAAATGTGTTAATTGAAGGACGGGAAAAATTCACGCGCAGCAAAAAACCAAAAATATGTCCGTGAGTCCGTGTGCCTGAGACCGATTTACTTAACGGGTTCTAATAGGCAATTGTTGACGTGGAGTAACGTTTAATCACTCTAATTGTTCAAAATTTAGTTAAACCAAAATTAAACTAATGCCATTATAATCAACCATCTACTCTTGTTAGCCACATTGGCGTTGACTGTCGATACATGTGATTACAGTTTTGGAAGCTCGAGTAGGAGATTTGGAAATTAAACTTGAAAAAATGTTTTTGATATCAAAAATGTATTTATAACTTCAACTGGATAAAGATTTGCTGGTATTTTAGGTAATACTTAGGTGTATGCCATTTTACCTTTATATTCACGCTCCTCCCATTTTATTGTAACTGATTCTTTGTAGTTGATAAAAGCATTGGGTGCATTTACGGCGGTAGAGACCATTTTTGTTAACTGCAATTTAAACTGAAGGGCATTTTCAAATTGTGATTCTACTCACTGATAATTCATATCATTGCATATAATGATTTGTGACAATTGGGTGAACGCCTTAACCCATCCCCTGGAATCACATTTGCATATACAAGGCTATATATTAGAGATGTCTTGTCAGATACTAAGTATTATTTCACAGTTTGATCACTCACTATCTCCTTACATCCAGAATATCGATTTGTGGTATCATATGTTATCCTTTAACCTCCCCAAAGGTTCTCTATTTCTGCAAGCGGGACCTTTCAAATTGTGACCGAGTGTGTTCCTGAATACTGGTTGCATTTCTATCGCACACTTTGACCGGTCTAAAATTACAGACGCTTACTTATTTATTTAGGCTATATAAGGTATATCCTCGATAGAGCCGTGCAGCTTTCATATCGATATCGACTTCTATAGAAACAATTTACTAGCAGCTCTTTTCCTTCAACGACAAACTTGCGGAAATCATATGCGAATACTAGGGCTTGTGTCATTTTTACCAGACTGTTCTTTTTCGGTCCAAAACATCTTTTGTTACGCTTCCCGCTCTACAAATTCAGGTGTTGCTAATTCCTCCGTAGAACTTATTTGACTTGTTTCGAAAATGAATGACAGATTTGACTCTTCATACACGTCCGCTGACTTCTAGAAACATGCAATCATTGGCCGAGACGTTTCAAGTAAATTACGTAATTGACAGCTATCTTACACGTTTATCTTTTCTGGTTCTGTTGTGCTTTTATTTTCTTTCCATAGGAAAAGTATTTGTTTTATAGTTTTTCCAGAAAACAGTGATCAGCAAGCTTCTCGGGGAAAAACAGATGAGTATTTTATAATGCGACAATGATGAGAAATGCAAAGCTGACCTTCGGGACGATAAGATGTTTTATTAGTGCTGCAATAACCACACCCGCATTATATGTACATTTTTTACTCGTATATGTCAATTTAAGCGTGAATTAATGTGAAAAACAAACCAATAAATAAAATAATTCCAATCAATCAGATCTCCAATTTGGTTATGACCTATTAGGGAGAGATAAATGCAGATTGAATCAATCTTCAGAACTGTGGAGATTTTCTAACCATCCTTTCAAAAGGCGAATAATGCATCCATTCTGGTCCCGAAGCGGGCCTTGATTGCGCCATGTAAGCGTTTAGTATTTTTAAATGTTTCAGTGAGAGCGATATTCCTAAAACTATACCAAACAATAATGTATAACTGAGAAAATAAGTAACATTATTCCCAACGGCACTGCATTAAGCGAGTAGGAAAACCAGTGATCAAGAAAACACGTATCTGCTCTCGGTTGCTGTTTGCCGGATAATGGAGAGACAATTTGGCTCGCTATTTGAAAGATTTTCTATTTTTGTCCGTGCAACCTTGATCACTTCTATTTATCTGTCAACCACGTGTTGAAGGTAAACTTCGAGTAAAAATAATGACTCACAGTGGTAATGTGTCGCAAGTCACACGTCTGTAGTAACACTTGCCTGAGCTCGGTACTCACATGCAATCAAAGGTTCATCCGAAACGCTGACCAAAGTTTATTTTTCTTGTAAAATTCACCTATCAAATAGACTCCATGACATGAACCTAGTTTTAGCTCACCTATGCTGTGCGCTATCAGTGCTCTAACGGCATGGATACCGAGCTCATTAGGAACTCTTTCAATTCATCAGAACAAGATGTGTAAGTGGACTCAGTAGAATGTGGCTTTATACAGTAGAGCTGTGGTTCACAAAACCCATATCTTTTGCAAAAACATTTGTGTTCAGAATCAAATCATTTATTCCATTCTGAGTTACCAGTAACGATGAAATACTTGCTGAGGTGATACACCATACACACAGCTATACCAGACACAACCAACAAAGTTCCTTGAAGGAGAGGTTAGTAAACGCTGAAGCGCTATGCAACTGGTATAGTGTGATTAGTTATTCAGCCACGTGTAAACGTTCAATTTCCGTGGCTCAGAGTGAGTCTCTAACTATGATGATTCGCCAAGGGTTTCTATAAAATTAGTAAACATAGGCAGGAATCGAATCAAACGTGGTGTCTTCCAAGAAGCGCTTGCTACATGCTCACAAAAATGCCGCATCATTCCGAATAGAAGCTTTTGATGTTGCTAAATGATCTACACAGTGGTTTTACAGTATCTATTGTTTAATCACTTTATATTCAGATTTTGAAAGAAAATCGGTTTCAAATAAACTGTTTCAGTTTTTGAGCAGTGATAACTCATCATTGTCCGCAATGTGTTTCTGATTGATCAGGGTATTTTGACAGAAAGGATTTTTAGTCTTAATTCAGGATCCTGTTGCATGAGTTCGACCATTATGTGTGAAGTTCGGCGGTGTTACGTAAAGTGCTCTACGCACTAGATGGGAATTACTATAATATTTCATGATTCTGGGCTCTGCAGATCATTTATCTATATAGTTCTGCATCAACCGGTTTTCAACATTACAAAAAGATGAGCTTTGATTCTGAAGCCTGAGTTAAAAGGAAACATCTCTCCAATCTATGATAATTCAGTGTTCTCCATTCTATCCAGACTGGTTTAACGTGTGTCAAGTAGAGCTTTCAAAAAGAACCCACATTGTGCTTAACCCTATCGCCCGATGTGTCGATGTGTCTTCGCATTTGCGGACAGGAGATTCTATCTGAAAATAGTTTCTTTTAAACTGTCGATGTCATTTAACACCGGCAGAAACTCATCAGTACATTACGTGAAGTTCTTCCAATAAAAATTGAATCACAAAATACAAACCTGAAATTTCCTAACGCGATTGGGTTTGAGAAATGAATAAATATCTGATCAACGTAGCCGTGAAATATGGCGATTCAGTGAAATTTCTGAAACCTTTTTCATAAATCTCTTCAAATTAGGAACTCAAAAGAGCAAAACTTGGCACACGCTCAGTCGCACTTTCTCCGTTACTCCTTTCCACCATCCCTCCGAAGATGCACGTGTATGCTTCTAATTCGAAGCGACATGAAGATATAGAACTTCGTGTCCGTTTGTCAATCAGACCCTGTGTTTTATACCTCCTCCCCTATTCTTCTTGTACTTATTGGTAGAGCAACACAGTTTGAAATGACCGACAAAACGAATAACATTTGACATTAGTGGTGAGGTTTGTGTACCGTTTTCTCGCAGGCATAAAGATACACACATAAACAACAAACATAACACCAAAAATGCTGAATTATAATGCCGTCCGCATGCTGGAGTATCCATACAAGTTGGATTACCGTGCAAGGCAGAAACCAACGCGATGGGTTTGGAGGATGGGGCACATGGAAAAGATCGACAGGATATGCGAGGACACGTGTGTGTTTGTGTGTATTCAGATGTGTGCGTGTGTGTCAGGACGAGGCGAAAAACCTTCATTGGCCACAATTCCTCGCGCAATTCCTCTTTTGAGTACGTAAACGATTGTGCGAGTGAAGTTGGAACAACGCGTGTCTTCTTCTATTTCTGCCTGATTTTCAAGCAACTGGAAGACGTGTGTGCGAAACATCGGAAAAGGGTGGACCATAAGGAGTTCGACGCGGCGTGACTTGCCACAGCAACATGGCATGTTGATGGATGAGCAGAGCGTGCGGGACGGTGTGTGTGTGTGTGTTAGGGTAGGGGCCGGCATGGGAAACGGGTAAGCAACAGACGTGTAATGGGTGCCTTACTCATCAACAAAGTATTCAAAGCGAACTTCCTAATTATTGTCTTTGAAACCCAGTTTGAGCAAACAGGGAGGGCTAAGCACGCAATGGAAATACTGGCAGACGGGCATTGTAATTATTGCTTGTACCAACGGTTAAGCTACGGAGCAATGAGAAACGTGAAAATAGGATGTGTTCTGTTTGACTTTGTAGAAAAAGTTGAAAGAAACTTGTTGGACAGTCACGCCTCATCCTACGTACTTGAAATATCCGAAATATGGAGGAATAATATAGGATGATGGAAAATAAATTTGGTACGGTGTTTTACACAAAAAACAAGGCTCGGATTGTCTGTCGTAAGTTTAGATGATTATTATTGAGAACTCTTACTCAGTGTATCGTGGACGATATGGAGGTGAATTACATGTCGATGATATTTCTTCGCTAAGAATTATTGCTATATCTAGGGTGTGTTAAAAACCTCAGTGAGGTCAACAGCTTACGCGGGTCACTTGGATCAAAATCAATATGTGACCTATATTTGACTGCGTTTTTACCCTGAAAAAGGTTTTACTCAAGTCTTTTCTTCAGGTTCATTGTTCACAAGACCAAAACCAAAGAGCGATAATCTGCGATGATTNACTGCATAAAGGCTTGTGTTTGAAAGTCAATTCAATAAGGTGTCGTCAAGATGCCTTCCATGAAAGCCGAATCGCTTTCGCTACTATCGTTAGTTTTGGTTTTGCCTACCGAGAATAAAGCAAGTCACTTCCTTCAGTCAACATGAGAATGAGACAACTAACGTTTTATTGAGATTGAACCCTTAGGTGCATATCATACTTTAACAAGGGATATGTTTTGAGTTGTTTGTCAAAGTGATTGGCGTCACTCAGGTACTTGAAGTGTTTCGTACAACTGTTTATTTGAACCCAACATATAAGCAAATTCTTAATGATATCCCATTTGGGCCAGGACAAAACCTCATGATACATTTAAAATGCTTATTTGTGATGCATGTTGCAAGCGCTAAGTTCACGGTGTGTTCAGTCACCTCTTGGCTATGTAAGAAAATGAGCTGTAATAGGGGTATTAAGTATTTGCTTGCAGCTGAAGTGCGGATGCTGGTGCTGCAGAAGGCCCATTGCACTTCCTACTGAATAAACGTTGAAATGAACTTATTGAACTTCCTCTGTTCACTACTTGAAAATAAGTGAAGTGTAAACAGATATTTCGAGAATCGAATACCAGTGTTGTGTAATAAATGAGAAACTCTTAAGCCTGTGAACTACGGTTTCAAAAGGTGTAGACTTTAAAGCCATAAACACAGAATAGAAACAGAAAAAATACTCCGCATTCATTGCCTTTTATCTGTGAAACGTATCAGGCCAATCCAAAGAGGGATTTTTAAAATAATAAAGCCATCCCTCCGGAGTATTGTCCGTTCACAATGCAGCTCAGCGCTTAGTGTCAAAATCCGAAGTTTGGTGGATCCAGTCCGCCAATGAAACAAAAATGGCAAACACTGATAATTGGTTCCAACAAGAAGGATTGTTGACTACTTCATAAAAGTGTAAAGAAAAATCTATTTGTTGAATTTCTCATAAAAGAATTTGAAAACCTCACTTTGATAATAGGAAGCACGGCTAATGTGTAAATTAACCTGCAAACGGTGTTGGAAAATTCGTCTACTTATTTTCCGTAAAATTGAAATTTATTCCAATTTATAAAAAGCTCAAAATAAATAACCCCAAGTTAACCCAAAGTTCGATCCTTCCTGGGTGCTTGGAATCTCTCTCTGACTCGATTCACATGCTAATTTATTGCCAGCTGAAATCATTCATTCGCTTTTGTGAACCACCGTTCGTTGGCATGCCTCGTCAACCGAAAACGTGACTTCCTATGACTACCGGTCAGCGAATGTTTCACGGAAACTGCGTGCGATTAGGTTGACGAGGGCGATGCGGAAACGGAGTGTAACAAAACAAATAGACACGGACACGGACACAGATTCTCTCCGCATACATGCATTCACTACATATTGTAGTCCAGAACACAACAGCTGAAGGGCAGCACGTCCGTTGCACATCACGACATTTGCTTCAACCGAGCTCGGGTACTTCTCCTGCATCTTACTCATCCAGTCACACAGCGAGTAATTGAATAATTGAATCGGTCCATAGCCTGTTTTTCTTCATATAGGCATTCTCCATGACAGCTCGGTAGGTAAGACGATCACCGAACCCCCAGGCATTTTCGTTTCACATACAATTTGTCAGCCTGACAGATTTTCCTCAAGGTCACGGTCGAGCGAGTCATATCGAATCATTGGCGCTTAGCAACTGGACAATTAGATTTTAGGGATTAGTGCGTTCGTTGTTTTGTCGTATTCGCGGAGAAGCGACACGATTCTACCACCGATTCACTTACAAGCCTGTCAGTTGCTTACGAATGCACGAGTGATTTATAACAACACATGACAGTGAGATCGCAGTGGAGTCGTGAAATGTTCTGCGGAACAGTCGGACTATTCCGAGAGTGAACATTTTTGGATAAAAGCTTCCTTTTTCTTATGTTTGAAGTAGAATTGTTTAGGTCTGTATACTTAAACTGTGACGCATTTACAGCGGTTTTTCATCTCCTAAAGCAGAACATTGCTGCAAACGTTAGTAACCACCTTTTGATTCATTGACATTTAATTAACTCCAGTGAAATACCATTTGAAGACAGACATCAAAACGTATGCAACAGATACAGAATCCGTATACTTTTAGCAGAGAACGTCAGAGGAAATAGGACGTTTACTCTGTTGATTATTTTCGATGAACTATGTCCGACTGCCACAAGAGCAAAAACAATCAACGTAGCAAGAATTGACTCTGCTATCAGTGCCATTTTCTGCGCAACGTTGACACAGTCGCACTCGAACACTCTATCTCCACTGATAAAAGAAGCCACC
Source organism: Echinostoma caproni (assembly GCA_900618425.1). NCBI lineage: Eukaryota > Metazoa > Platyhelminthes > Trematoda > Plagiorchiida > Echinostomatidae > Echinostoma > Echinostoma caproni. Next base: position 15,718 of record UZAN01039372.1, on the reverse strand, counting down.
ATCATACTCAACCATACTACCTTGCCCTCTGAACACGTTTTTCTTGATAAGAATATGCATCGGCACTTAAGATAGTCCGATTACCACAGGTGCTAAAGGCTACTCCAAAATTTCCAGTGCTTTCGGTCCCGTATGTTCTACAAGAGGGGTGTGTTATTTGTTTAGCCAGTCAAACAGGCTTGTCTGGTACACGATTGATCGCGAACCACGCTGCCCGTGCTTTTGTAAAATGATAGCAAAATAATGCCGGTGGAGGGTCATAGCAGCCACGTTTCTGAATCAATGTTCGCTCAAATTTAGCGTGTTCTTCGGAAAAAAATTCTTCAACGAGAACATAACAGGATGACCGAAAATAAGTATCCTTTTACTTGATGGACCACTTCCTTATGAGCATTCCCATTACTTCGCAAATGTATGCATCATTTTTGACTACCCAGCATCCGAAGATGTCAAAGGCATGCACAGAGGATATTTTTGCTGTAGATGTGTATCAGTAATCAGAAGAAGAATTTATCTATCTAATAGAATGCGACGAATTAAATTCTAACTCCCCTAAGGTCAACAATATATGCTTATTTTGTAACGTTTGAAGAGGAATCTATTCATCAATGTTGTTATTTTTCAATACAAAACCCCCATTTGTGATGAGCTTGCTTATAATTGGAAAAACTTGAGATGTTTTGTTAGATGGAAAAGGACCCAAACATCTTGAAAATGGCATTTATATAAGTATCTCCTAATAGGCGAAATTTCATCCATACTGAAAATATGTTTGTTACTTTGAATAGATGGTTTCAAAGTAAATCATCTTGGCGATAGTCATAAGTATTAGGTCAGTTAATAACAATTGTGGTTCGTTGAATTGCTTTGCGTTTTAGACTGCTATGAATAGAATATTCATCGAACACATTTCTGATGAACTATGAACACCCAATGAAATGGCGCTCACTGAATTGTTCACCTTCAACTGCCTAGTGTATAGGATGTTTGCCGAGTAGTTTCAACACATTTCCCTAACAAATGTTTGCTCTTCTGTAACCATTAGCTAAAGAAAGACTGAAAGCAATGTTGTGTATTACTTTATCTTCTTGTGTGCATCATGTAAATTTAAATTACTATGTACTTCTTATAGGTTGTAGGATATTAGGTTGGTGTAGATTATTTCACTATCCCGAAGTGCACCACATTGCTCAGGGCAATAGCACTTTCAGTGCCGTTCCCGTCTTGTGGACGTTTTGGGCCGCGATTCTAATGACGAAACTTTGGTTTTGCGAGTCAAAATCCCTAACACCAAATTACACGGTGAAGGATAAACTGCCTTTTTCAATGACTACCCTAATGGACAAAATTATTCCACTGAATTAAGAACTCACAGATTGCTGAATATGCTACGTGCTTCTGATAGATATACGTATATATGTGTGTGACAAATGTGGCAATATTTGTTTTCTGTGGCAGAGAGCCTGAATTTGCTTCTGTCACAGCCAACTTGCTTTAAAGAATAGCCGTGAATTTCAAGCAATTCTCCATAATTATCAATAAACATTCTTTGAATAAAGAAGCCAAAAACACAGGTTTGCACAATGTATCCTGGATCATTTCGCTGCATCTGTACACGTGCATACTGCAGTCTATGTGATCGTTAATATATAGTGAGTAAATAACAATCATAGGAGGAGAAAGATTGTGCTCAAAACTACTCACCACACACATTTGCTACCAAGGTAGCACTAAAGTGAGAAGCTATTCAGTTGCACTGTTTCTCAGGGTAATTTGAATGACCAGTGCCTCGGCGTATTTCAGAACCTTGGTGTTGCCTGTGTTGTAGAGGATTCTGAACGCGTCGCGCAGCATGAAACAGTGTTGCGTTTCGACCAAGTTGTGTGTGATAGTCGAACTGAGTTTCCTACGGGTCATTGGTGACCTCATACTTCCGAAGTTCCCACTCATTGTTTTCTGAAGTCAGGCCGGGATATGCCCGGTTACTCGGTAGCGCAGTTTTCTCTCCGTTCTGCCGATGTAAATGGTCGAACATCCACACTTGAACTGATAGATACAATTAGATTTGGCTGGGGGAGATAGCGGTTCTTTCACCGATGGTATTAACAACCGGGCGGTTGTAAAAACAACGATGGGGCCAGCTGCGTAAGAGGCACGCTTACCGGCTGATTTTAGGCGCTTGGTAATCAGGTAGCTGATATCGTCACTCTTGAAGGGCAGTTGCAGGGTAATTCTCATCTCATCTGCATCTTGTCTTTTCCCGTGTACGGTTGGACTAGGAATGCTTCAAGATGAACCCATTCAGATATTCGTTAAATTGTACAAATTTTCTGATCTTATCATATTCGTTATCCAATATGTCCGTTGTGCAAATCAGTCGCACCCTGTAGAAGAGTGTTTGAACTAGACCACTCTTATATTCCATTGGAGCAAAAGCTAGTAAGATAAAGATATTGTCCGGACCATGTATCCTTTCGGTACACAGATCTTCTGATTGATCCATCTGTCTTTCATTTATGTCAGTTCTCTATGCCTTCTTCAAAATCATGCTTCGTTTGATGTCCACCTTACGAACGATTGTTTTCAAAACAGATGTAGACTACATATTATGGTTCCAATAATGCTCAATCTGTTTTTAATTCATTTTCAAGTGGTACAACCACTTCGGGAAATCTCCAAGATCACTCAAGTGATGCAGACAAAGGCGGTAAACAGAATAGTTTCATGGAGCGAGATAAGTCTCGAACACACATTTTTCAAGTAAACAAACCGTTTCGCCCGACGGCTTAAAAAAGGTGGCTTTGACGCAAACACAAGTCCGTTTGTATTTCGCTTAAATTGAACTATCTGTAGCGGATGGAAAACAAAATGTCCGGACATCATTGTTGCGTCAGTAGCAGCACCGGATTGCTTATAGAAGTGCAAAGTCAAAAATGATGTATTGATTTATTTGAGAAAGCAAATAATCAAAGCAATTTTCTAATCCCATGAACAAAATCATCTCAATTTATCGCTGAGATATCTCAGCGAGATTGTTTGTTATGTCCGTGCTTAATCTACGTGGTCCCCAACGTGCTGCTCTATGTAGACATTAATCAATGTCCTCTTGCGTCGATGATTCCAGACTGGTAGTTCGTTCTGGTACACCATGTAACCAACTAATGGAGAGGTAAATTTTGGCCGATAACTCTCGTGATCCGTTGGTTTCATTCGGTAATCGCATAGTTAAACAAAGTCCATTAGTGGGGTCGACAGATCATTTATCATCAGATTTTGCCCAACTGCAGCGATCCAATTCAAACTCTCTGTTCGCGTACTTTAATTTTCACATGCAAAATTGATTATATGATCCGGTACAGGTTCACTAACAACGATTCAAACACTCAATGCATATGACATATCTGACGACTATATTCACAGTTTTCCATCTGAAGTGACCGTTTGTAGCCCGACGGTAGTCACAACACTGACGTGTTTGCAAAATTAAGTCCATTCAGTTCAGTTGATGCTTTTTCATCATATAATCGTTGCTCCATCAATGTTACAACTCTAAAACAAATTAGACTCTGATACCATTTTTTAGAGCAATAAACTGGTAGAGAATACAGTAGGCTGACGTGGCACAATTTGCCTCCGGATATAGTTTGCTATATATCATCACTGCATATTCCATATTATATTGTATGCGTAATCATAACAAGCTGGTAAAAACGCCGGTATTTTTTCTACATGGGTTTTCTCAATGTAACGGTAATGCAACTAATAATTCCTTTTGCTTGAACGAATTAGGATCCCATCTTTAAATCGCAATCGCTTCAACAAACTGNTGAGGTAAATATAAATTGGTGTTGGATAGGATCATAAGGAACGCAGAAGTTCAGTCGATAATTTGTCTCGGGCGAACAGCGTGCAATCGAAGTGGCTATCTTGTCGATGACCTACGACCTTTACCCATTGGTTACCAAGTGTCCACACACCATAGAAATGTTCAATCACTGTCAGTTGAAGTTACCGTCCCGTTTCTCTTAGATAGGTGGTCAAGTAGCCGCACGTGAACATGTATAGATGGCATGAACTGATAAGGGCTGCTTGTCTAGGGCGGGGGGCGGGGATACAACGGTACGTGTGAAGAAGGACAGGGTCGGCAATACTGGGTGATTGGTTGAGGCGGCGTGAAAACGGCTCGGGTTTATCGTTGCCCTTGGATGGCAGTTGTAATGGAATCTGGCATTTGGGGACGTACAGTACTGGCCGATTGGGATCCACTAATGTTTTTTCTTTCTGATCAAATTGAGTTTCATTATGTTTGTCACCTATATTACTGCTTTAGGTATAAACAATAATTTATCTCTTGTCTACTTCGATTTACGTAATATACAGACTACATGATGGACAATTAAACATACATTGGACAATGGAGGGAAAAGTGCGATACGTAATGGAGAACAAAATAGAAAATGACTTCACAACAAAGTTGGTGGATTCGATGCCAAAAAGACTCGAAAAAGTCCTAAAGAACACAGGCAGACCAATCAATTATTAGTTTATACAAACACCATAATTGTGATCAATGTTAATTTGTTGTTAATAAAAATTGCTTTGTTCTCTTCAGTTAGCTCTTAACTCATCATGGGTCAACCATTATTGACCCAATGGGAGTATCCACAACATTCTGAACCATTTCATCTGCTGAGTATAAACGAATCACAAAAATCACTGCTATAAAGATTCATCAAGACTTATTTATTATTATTTGGAAAAAATACTTCGGTATAAATGCTGTTGCCCATAGGAACCCACAAGTGTTTCACAGGGACCCGTCGCTCCAGTTTCGATTAGACCTGTATATTGTAAGTTCTTTTGGTTGGTGTGCAATGTAATGTTTTCTAAAACACTGTATTACCGTGTTATTCTTTCGATTTTTGGGGATCACATATAGTACAGATCCGGTATATATATTGCGTTGTCTGTAGTATTCACTTGATGAGATATAGCAAAATATATCCGGATATAAATTGTACAATACAAACCTGCTGTATTCTCTATTCAAGTTGGGTGGGACAAGTTTCGCTGTGTATTCGACTGATGCATAAAGTACATTAAAGAATATTAAAAACCTTACTGGTGGTTCATTGTCAATATCCATCCGGTTGCCACACTTTATGGTATCTTACACAAGGGTTCGATAAAAGCGTACTTCTTCATCATTGGTGTGTGTCTATGTAATCTCCTATTGTACAGCATTTAAATGATCGGGACTTTTCAGTGTCAAATTGGAAGGTTAGCATGCAGTCACTCAAACAAACAGTATTGTTTTTACGGTGGTATATGGGCCAATGCTCTGTATAAATAGAAGCGATCTACGATTAGATATTAACTGAAACTAATTCAATGTTTTCCGATGAAAGTTATGTACCCAGCACTGAATTTGGAGGTGGGGAGTTGATTCGTTTTATATTACTTAAATTGAATGGAGGATTCTGTCATTTTCTGAACTTTTATCGCTAACTGTGTTCTAAATGTCATTTGGCATTTCATTATCTTTGCACACTCTTTCAAATGTTGAGGACAATGTTTTATCGCTTGGTCCAGCAATTTGCGTCGTTTCGAGTCCGTTTGGTTATTGCAATAAGGCTTCCTATCTGGTCTGACAAAATACATTGATTGTTACCGCTGAATAATTATGTTATTCAGAATTTCATAAGCTTCAACGCAGAACAGTGACTACCGAGTGAACTCGTTTCACTTTGATTCATGAATGGGCTATGCGCTGCATCATATACCACTTCAGAATTATTAAACCTACATTCTCGTGCAGCTAATGGACGGTTGTTTGCAAAGGTCAGAAGCGATAACCCCACACAGACTGATGAGCCTCATCGCTCAAACTACCATTGTTTGTGTGGCAACTTCGCTGAAGTGATGAAAAAATGTAATATACTGCAGAAACGCACTGGATGCCTGTTTTGTTCAGGCTTGTAATCAAAGAAACTGAGTAAAATGTTTTTGCCCTCTCTATCTTTCAGGTTACCACAGAACCAATCGGTCGACCAACAACACGTTGAATGCATGGCAGTATGAATTCAATGTTGTTGGAAATCCCGGGGGAAATCACGAAAACTCGGATGCGTGTTTTGCTATAATTTTTTTCCGAAAGTGCTGACCCAGTTATAGAGAAGGATGCTGTTATTTTATTGTGTTTGGCTGGCTGGATTGCAACACACCAGGTTAGGATTATGTGTGATCCAATCCAATTTTGAAGTCCATCACTGATACTTATATTGAAATGGCAGAAATATAGCCCCAACCTGCTACATAATCGTGACATCGCTGACGGGATTACGTTTTCTACTCGTTCTCGCTAGATCTAGGTTTGGACAGATAGTGGTTTTAACCGAATATCGTATTCAGGTAAACAAGTCGGCATTCAAATGGTTCTCAGTGTTATTCAGAACAGTATTTTTCATAATTTTAAAGAGAGAAGTTACAGTTAGCCTATGTCTATATTTTGTTCGTTCCAAATAAAGCTCATTTTCATTCATTTGGATACAACTAGTTGGGCAACCTCAAACAGCGCATGATAGATGTGAGTTTAGAATGCGTTTCAAACGATTTTGCACAACTGGGTTCTGTAATGGACAGACTGACTGACCCAGGCCATGCGCATATCTGATTTCTTTTCAAACATCCTGATGTAATGCTGCATGGGTTAATTCTGGATTACCGGATTGTGGTTCAGGTTTGCACTAACCGGGATCTAGCCGTTCGAAAGCTCATACCTAGTTCTCATTGCTGGGTAATTTCGGATGTAAACCCGAGAACCACTGAGGCGCCATGCCAATCTTGCCCATTGTGCTCGCAACCCGACAAGGTGGCTTTGTTCATAGTTAACCTGTTTTATGGTCATCACGGTCACCCAGATGTAGATTCCGTGATTTATGACTTCTGAGATATCAGTGCATTTCACGGCCTGAATGATGGTACCGGTTGTGTCTGTGGTTGGGGAGGGAAACCCCGAGGAGATGAAACTGTCCCTGAACGTGCAAAATAGGTGGACAAACATAATAAGATGGACAGATTTGTGAGAAATAAGGGCATAGATAAGTGGGAGCTGAAACTCGAATACCAACTGCCATGTTTGGATTCCCATTAGCTACGAACCCCTAGAGTTATTACAATCTTCTACAAACGTGACTTATGCACAAGACATAATAAACATGAGTCAGCTGGGTAACGTCTGGTTAGATGAATCACATTCACGTCGCACTGCCTTGCACGGGAAATCCTATCCATTTCCAAATTCCGGTTGTCAAGGAAAGAGCAGCCAATTATTATAAATAAATGAATAAATCTAATAATTTGACGTTGATCAAGTGAAGTGAATGCATATTTTTGCTGTCTTGCAATATGATTAAAGTGTAATGGTAAGCAATCGACTATACAAAATTTAAGGACAGATGAAATGATTAATCTTGGATGTCGTGCATCAAAGAGTCAAGCAGCATGCAATAATACCTTATGAATTCAATGAAAGTGACGGGTTTTACCGTGTCATGTTTGCATGCAGCATGTTACTGAGTGTCATCTCTGATAACCTGGGACCTGGCCAGTTGTTAGGATAGACTACTAATCCCAGCGAATTTGATGGATGTTGGACACTGTCTAACAAAGGTGATACTGGTAAAGGAAGCTCTAAGTTTGATGGGCACACTAACTGTTGACGATCACTGACAAACGGATTCTCCTTGACCGTTCACCGAAACACACTGCCATCGGGTAAGACAGTAAAGATGATTGTGTTCTATAGAAGATTTCATTGTTGGAGGTAATTACAAACCATTTTCTTACCCTTTACGTTTTTTATTGAATACATAATGATACAATCTTCAGAAAAGAGGAAGCGATCATTCGATGAGTTGCCATAAAAAACACAAACGAGGAAAGTCAGGTGGTGGTGTTGGGAATCGAACACACGTCATTTGGAGTGATATGTTAGTGACGTCGCCACTGGGCCACCTATGGAGGAATGAATAATATGTGTTGCGCCTGTCACCATTCAATAAAATGTAGTCACTAGTAGTAAGTCAAGAATGTTTTGCAATACACGAATCAACAGCCCTTTATGTCTCGTTGATATTTTTCCATATTTCTTCTAACTATAGATTGATCATTTTTGCCAAACAATTTTGATGGTATCCTCAACATTTGATCCGGATGTTGTTGGATGGAAGGATGCGTTGTATAACGATATNCCTCACTGACCGCCATCCAATATAGGTACTTGGTACGAAATCAAATGCGAGATGAGTCTTTGGGAAAATTGTGCACGAGTAAACTTCCGCTAACTGATTTTCCGCATTCACCTGACCGAGAGTTGCGAACGGGTGAGCAAATTGCAAAAACTCTGGTTTACCTGTGGATTGATAATTTTTTGTGATAGAATATCATTAAAATAGGTGGATATTATTAGTGCGGAATATCTTGTACAAATTAGAGGACCAGACGATTCTCGATGTCTTACGGTTCCCGTTTGATCAGTTTGCCTGGTGACGTTTTTCCTAATCAAACTAAACGTTGTGTGTTGGTGCTGATATTCCATCTAACCTGATTTCCGTGCTTGAACATTTTGCCTCTAAGATGCATCAGCTTGCGAGCAACGCTGCTTGTAACACCGGGAGGACCTATATGGTAACTTGTAATGTGGCTATCTGAAATGTTGAGCTACTGAATTGGCCACGCGATCAGGGTTAGTTTCACTGAATATTCAGATTGTTCTTCCGCCAAAACTCTTTCAAACTGAATATCAAACTGACAAAAGAGTGGGTTTACAAAGTTTTTTTTTCGAAGGGGCCTCTACTTGAACGGCATAATCCAGAATAAATGGGGTGGTTACATCCTTTGATGGACGGATAAATGCTACTGTAAAAATCCATTGTTACAGACAATCAGGGTTTCAAAAAGGCAGCATAGACTCAACATGTGGTTTAGTGTTTCAGTCAATACGTTGACTGCATTATGTAAAGAAGCAGAGGAAGAAAACCACGAATAAGCATCAGTACTGGAACGCTCCAGAAGTATATTTTTGAAAGGGGGAGATTGTGAAGGTGAAAAGTGATTTGGTTTGTTTAACGATGACTCAATCTCAAGAACAAAGTGCGTACGTGATGAACCAATGCCAACCAAAATGTGATCCGTTATTAAGAACCGTAAAAAGCTGGACTTAGTAAAGCAGTTCTTGTGTTGTGTCCTTAGAATCGTAATTACTTATGAACCTAGCAAATCTTGTCAGTCGATCAGAATCAAGCAATCTTGTGATTCTGAAAACGCTCAAAACTCTGTCAAAGCTTCCATGGCTTTAACTGGGTGAGCCCCTCTAGCGGTGAATTCACTGCCATTTTGGATAAGGGTTAGTTTTATAAACTCGGTTGCGAAGTGAGTTTCGCTTTTAAACAGTGACAACAGTGAATCAACACGGTAGTGCCTCCACCATGTGGACCAAGTTTACTTTACAGAAAAAGCCTTTTTGTCTTGATTGTTCTTCCGGAGATAAGTTACTACACTGAAAGCCAGTGTCGACATGGAAAATTTCGTGTGCATTATAATAAAGTTATTCACACTATCCTTCTCCCAAAATTGTTGTTCCTTTTTGACTGAGTTTATTTGCACCAGTGATTTATGTGATCTGTTGGGTTAGGTACAAACTTATTCAATTTATAGTTTCAATTTATTCAAGTGGTTGCAGCATTTTGTCCGTTGTGAATTTCGTCTAGGCATAGATCTATCAACTGAGCCTAATTTTCTTTAAAGGGTGACCACAGACAACTGCATATGACGCTTTGGTAGATAAATATACTCTCAGGGAACGTATTATACATCCAAATGAGTTATTCTATCCCTGAAAATTTGACATATTTTTTCAACAGTCACTTAGTGCGAAATTGGGTTTCATCTGCTGTTTGTGCTTTTCTTCTCGGCCAAAATGCTCAAAGCTTTATATCGTGCTTCCAGTGGCGGAAGCGCGTCTGAATGCATCAACGGGTTTGTAATTCACACCGGTCCACTGAGGTTGCATGTCAACATATTTCTACTTCTGATTTCATATTTGGCTTAGTGATGTCTAGTACATATTTTTCCTTTTCTAGGATCTACGAATTGTTTCAGAACATGAACTTTCCACATTCATCTTCCTCGTTTATTCACTTGAGACTTGCTCAACTTTCATATATCACTTGGTTTTTTTGATAAATGCTCAACATGATTGAGGAAGTAACCCGATATTAAAAAGTAAATGAAAGGACTTTATTTGCTTTCGTTTGTGACGAAACGAGAGTCCGCTTTCAAAGGTACCACTATTTTCACGATAACTTAAAAGAGAAAATAAATCAACTTTTCTGTTCGTCTTAATAACTTGATTAGTTTCAAATGGGAACTCTTCGTGTATATAGCACATAAAGCGTGAACTGAAAAGCTAGGAAGCATTGGACAGCTGTTTCGACCTGGTTGAGTCTCACCAGCAGTGCGAATCCGTCGACCCGATTGAGGATCGAACCCGGGACTTCATGGTCAGAACGCAAGCATGCTACTCACTACGCCACCGGGCAGCTGGTGTGAATGTTTCCAACCGAGTCATAACCCTGGAGGCTAATGCTGAGTTGAGCAAGGTCCGTGGCCCTCAACAAGCTTGCAAAGATGGGTTGTGCCATATTGTGTAAATGGAAAATGAAAAACGATCGGTGGCATGCTTGCGTTATGCCCATGAAATCCCGGGTTCGATCCTCAATTGGGTCGATGGATTCGCACTGCTCATGAGACCCAACCAGGTCAAAACAGCTGTCCAGTGCTTCCCAGCTTTCCAATTCACGCTTCATTTGCTAAACGCATGACAAATTCCCATTTGAAATTTAACCAAATCATCCATTACTCACATGGAACTTAATAAGTAATAACGTTTTCCCATATTTACAATACGACATCATCATAATTGGGAAATACAAACCTCGATATGCGGGACCGAGTAACAGGTCGGTCACGTTTCGCAACTGTCTATGTGATAACCTGTTTGTGCGAATTTAGTTGTGACTCAGTACGGCACACGTTAAGTTTACTTCAACTTTAACTGCTCACCTAAGTTTTCTGANAAATCCATTCTAAAAAGGTGAAATCGATTTGCACACATTCAGTCAAATACCCTGAGATCCCGCTCCCGTCAACCATCGAGATTACTACTCTTTTGTTCTTCGTGGTCTGATCCATTACGTGTTTTGGTATAACTCAAATATCACTGTTTTTTGCGCAAATATCTTCATTCACGATGGCGGTAATGGTCTACGATATTTTGCTTTCGTACTCTCTGTATCGTTTGCCTTATAAACCGGGTTACGATCAAAGTTTTGCCACTGATGTGCTCTTCTATCTCTATTAATGTGCACGCTCGAGATTGTAAACGTATTTCGTGTACTACCAAATTTCTAGCTACACACCTCCCTCTACTCAAAGCCTCACCTCGCTGCTAATCATTCTATATTTGACCACATTAAACGCATTTGCACCAAATGGTGTGGTAATAATCTGATGTGATTCCGCTGAAACAGAGAGATGTTTACAAGGGGGGTTGGCAAGCAGATTGTCATAATGCCCTTTGTTCTGTCGGCAAGGGGATTCAATATTGCAAGTTTCAATGGCGAGCAAAAGGTTGAGCGGTAGGTCGGAAGGTAGATAAATGTGTGTGGCTGACAACTCGTGGAACCCAAAAAATATCACAACTGGTTTCCGACTCGCTGCTGCTCTCAAAGTCGGCGGAAAGCATTTGGTCAAGAGAACGGCGAATGCGCCATATCAGATACACAGATAGAGAGCTAAGTGCCCTGTCCACGAAACGGTTTATGCTAAAAGTGCTTCTGCTATCTCACGTTCTAAAATGTCCGCGGCATATGTTGTCCATTCGACCTTACAACTAGGACATGGCTGAACACTAATCATTCAGTGTTGCTAGTGCGAATGTCAGCTATTCAGCGTTCCATTGTGCGTAATACTATGTATTCGTATGTGTCCTGATGGTATTATATTTTTCATATACTGATCAAAACGATCCTGTGATTGTGCAGTCAAACCTCGTTTCCCGACACACACCGTACCGGGTTTGGTTATATACATCACACTGGTGAGATCGTACAGGTTTGCATTTGTTCCCGACAGTTGAAGGTCAACCAAAATCTCACTCAGTGGTTTTAACCTATTTCCTGTCACCACCTGAGCATACTAAATGGTGGCACTACTCCAACAGTGGTGTGGATGTAGATTGGAGTGGGTGATTGACCGGAGGACTACAAAACGTACTAGGTATACGTCCGACGTGGAGTGAACACCTCAGTCGGTCGAAGTGGAGCTGAACGGAGCAGCTTCGATCCGGCAAGCGGACAGATAGGTCCCCGTATAACGGGTAGTACAAACCGAAAGTAGCAGCAATTGAACCGGTTGGCTCACACTTTACTCTGGTGAATTACGGAGAGCAGTAATCAGCCGGATTCTGCCCCGAGATTGTACGTGCGCTTACAATCACACACACACACACAACCATTCCCTCTGACACGGTTGATGCCAAACGAAGTGACAAATTATTCGAGATAATGCAGAGTATTTTGCCACACAAATTCATACATAACCACAAAATACAAAGATATATTCAAATACACAATACAGACACTTTATGATCGAATTCCCGTGCGCAGTCAACTCCAAAATCATACGTGTGCGCGAATGAGTGAACAGCAGTGAGATAGAAGCGAGATGTGAGTACATGCTCTCTCTCTCTCTGTCGGTCAGTCGGTCGAGTAAGTGAACAATATTTTTGAATTCAGATACAAACACGAGAAAATAAATGAACAGTTCTTCCGTTGATTTTCGTCTTCTAAAAAGAGTTAAGCTTTTACAGGGAGACAGAATTCAAGTGAATGCCAGACTAGAGAAAACGCCACTTACGGTCAATTGACTGTCAAACTCATTTGGATATGCATTTTATCTATACATGAAAAAGACAGATTCCGGATTAGCATGCGATAGGTATAAAGTAGCCAGAATCAGAAGAACCATAAGCTTGTGAGAAGAAACAAAAATCCTTTTGGAATCTCCCGAAGGAACAACGGCATCAAGTAATTCATCAGTCGTCGTCACCAGTATTTTTCAAGTGTAGTAAATTACGCCATTTGTATCCTGTTGCAGAAAACAATGATAAATGGAGTCAACAGGAAAATATCGAAACCCTTTTATAATCACTAATATTAGTCCATACCCGGTCGGTGCCATATGATGAAATGGTTTTGAGTTAAAACTGACTTCCCGTTATTGCAACTTCTATGTCCATGATGACCTCAACAGTCCTCAACCGATGTTTAGAAGCAGACAATTGTAATACTTAAATACGGTTAGATCAATAAAAAGCGAATGAACAGTGAAATATCGAGGTAAAGCTACCAGGAAAATAAAACCTTCTTGTTCATAGGTTGTTGTGATGGGTAGTTGCGTGTAATAGCACTGGTGGATTACCGCAGTCACTCCAAATGTCGATAGCGCTACGCCTATCACTTCATGAAGCACTCTGATTTGTGATCAACTCAGCCGTAGTTACTGAGCAATTTTTGACCTAAACGGCCTCAAAGCTGTAAACTGACATCATCATTTTAGAAGGAAAACACGTTTTACGTGCTCTAATTACCCACAGACAGACAGGAATGGCCGGAACTGTAAACTATCTCCTTAAACTTTGTGATCAATAATCTCAATTTGGGAGAAAATCACTCTAGTAGCTTTTATGAAACATTTTTCAATTAAAATAAATGTCTGAATCAAAAATACTGACTCATTCATGTTTGTTTTTAGTGAATCGACTTCTAAATAGTTTCAGTATATTGTGGAAAATGAAATAGCATTTAGCGACCACCGTCTAGCAGGAAACGCTTATGGCAAACAACGCACTTCGAAAACTCATTAGGAGCTCATTAGGAGAAAAGCCCACTGAAAGAAACTGTATTGTGTTTCTTCGCGAAATAGTATGCCGTTCAGAGCAGTGATATTAATGATGAACTCATTATCCCATACTTTGATGAAACAGCAATAATGGGACCAGAACACAAATCAACATTTGTGGGCAAAGTTGAAGACATCCAGAAATGGCAATCATTTGTGAACAGGTAAAGAAAGCGGAAGAAGAAAATTTATTCGACTCCCTTGCGGTCTAGACGTTATTTTGCGCAGTTACTACTCTGTGGAGTTACAACTATTAGTTCCTTAACTTCAGGCAATATGGTTTGCTTTAGAACCACGAAAACGATCTAATAATTTCACATTTAGACTTGAGAAACAAATAAAACATATAATGTCCATCGTCTGGCTAATTATTACCACAACTGTGCATACAACATGATGACATTGTCTAGTCGACTCGGAGCCTGCCTACCGTGTAGCTCACTTGCACTATCGGAGGAAGTAATCAGCAAGCCACTTGTCAGTCACAGATTGGAACCAGCCCAATATTCTGTGCACGATATATGCATGCGCTAGACATGATTTCGTCCACGTCATTTTAGAAACCAGGTTTCGTGTGCTCTACCACTGTGTTTTGCCTCACTATCACCATTCAATCAGTCGTGACACTCTCTCTCTTTCCACCCGCCCTCCACTGTCACTACGTTTCCGGTGCGACACAGCTCCTAACGGAAGCATGTAAAGTGTTTTACACGGTCTAACGCATATTTCATCTGTTAAAAAGTGATAATGAGAACCTCCTGTGTCCAGCTTTTCGGAATATAGAAATTTTCGGTTAGTTCGGATCGAAATCCAATGAAACTAGCCGGTATAACTCTGATTTAATTTTTGATGCACTTATGGTAAAGAAATTCTGTGATTTGTAAAAATTAGTAGTCAGTAAAATCCTCTTCCCCATATGATACTTTCAAAAAGTTGTTCATTTTTACAAAGTGCAATACAGACACATTATCGATGATAAATAAGAAATATAAACTCAATTTGAAGCTTTATTAGGAGAACGCCTACGTTTCTTGGTGAAATGTTTTCAATTGTTCTTGCACATTTTCACTTCGGTTTATTATTTTCATCGTTCTATTTTTCCCACTTCATTTTGAGCAACAGGAGTCGAAAAAATAAAACAAGGTGAGTAAGAGTTCTGAAATCAGTTAACGGAGTGATAAAACCTCAAGGTCACCGAAAGATTTCCTGAGCATAATTGAAAGCATTTCAATTCCACTCAAATTTCTACTTGTGTTCATCATTGTTACTATTGTTGTTCATATTTCTACATCTGCAATTCCAAACAGAGCATCAAATGAAACTAAAATTTTAGCATAATTCGTGCAGCGGAAATACTGTGACCCACGAATGTCGGTTAATAGTAATTTGAATACACCGAGTAGTTGAAGTAAACAATGTTTTGTGCATTCAGCACGATTGTCGAAATAGCAACGGCGGATAGAATGATCAGCAATAGAGTCAGAATTCAAATGACAATTCGTCGTGTATATGGCAAATGAAGCGTGAACTGAAAAGCTCGGAAGCACTGGACAGCTGTTTCGACCTGGTTGGGTCTCATCAGCAGTGCGAATCCATCGACCCGACTGGGGATCGAACCCTGGACTTCATGGGCAGAACGCAAGCGTGCTACCCACTACGCCACCGGGCAGCTGATCAGGCCGTTTTTCATTTTCCA